>JABJVR010005304.1:425-50647 GCA_025773905.1 Chitala chitala | reverse complement strand
CGACATTCACATTTTATTTACAGTATATGTATATATATATATATATATATATATATATATATATAGTTACAGGTAAATATGTAGATGTACCAGTTTAGCTAAAATACCTTTCTCTGGTGTGTAAAAACACATGACCAGCTACCTTTACTTCATGATCCATGTCTTTAGCCACACCAGCTGCTGCATTGACTGAAGGCTTACTGGTTCCTGCTAAGCCCACCTGCAGTCATCTACATGAAGGCATATCCTTACCTGAAATACCTTTGTAGGTCCCACTTTTTTTTTGGCACCTAAGGGATAGGAAAAAAAAATCCCATACAAACTGCAGAACCCTCACATATTCACACCATAGCTGACTGTAAAGCTCTGAGCATGTCCTGCCTGGATTTAATGAGGGATTTAATGACATTCTGGTCAGAGGTGCAAGATCATGGTTATCACAATGCAAATGCTCATTAGCTCAATTTACAACTGCTCCTTTTACATTTTAACCAGCGTTTATTAGTTGTACTTGTTTGTTTTTAATTAGCAATCATATGAATGTTTGTCGTCAGGTGTTATTTTGTAACTGATTGCACCAGTTGCACAGTTGCAAAAGAATGATATATATGCTTGCTATAATTTTTGTTGTTCAATAAACTTATTTGTAAGTTACTTCAGAGAAAGAGCATTTTCCAAACAAATAAATGTAAACATGAAAGAATTTGTTTATGATTTCTAGAATAACTCTGTATTAGAAATACAGTATACTGACAACCAGGATTGAACATGTTACTTTCCACAGTGGGTTACCTTGCTGTAAAAAGCAAAGCTTCATTTTATACACGCTGACATTTTAAAAATGATGTTGCCATGCAGTGGAGGACAGTGGACACCATCAGCTACAGGTGAGGAGTGTCCGGTGTCAGACATTTTTTGTCAAATTGTCCCATCTGTTTCTTATTCCATTCATTTGGCCTTATGTACATATACATGTCTGTACCGTGAGGGGTAGTAGCCGGAGACTCTGAGGCTTCTTATTTAGTAACCTCAGCTCATGTAGCCCCATCCTTCGTTTTGTGTTTCCCTGGCCTGCGTTTGAGTATTAGCTGAAACAGCAGCCTTTTGTGTTTACTCCCTTTGCTGTAATTAGCTAACACATTCACCCTTTTTCCATGTCTCGCATGACTCAGTTCTCGGGCACCACCAAGCCCTCGCTCACCGTTATTTAAAAATTAAAACTAATTTCGCCTGGGAAAGCTCTATCTCTACAAGCAATTATGCATTACTGAACTAGACAAATGCAAACTGGACTTCAAAGGGCTCTGGATCATTTGTAACAAATTTTAAAAGCCAAACGGTGAAGGTGCTTGAGACAGTGCATTGACATGAGAAGTCACACATGCAGTGTGGGTCTTTCAGAACATTCCGGCAATGTGCTTTGGGAAATATGAGGAAATTACCATCCATGCTAATGATGCATTCTCAGTCAGAAGCCTTTTAAGCATCTTCCCTTAAGCCTGCATTATCAGCAGTGACTCAGGTGGTGTACAGGGGGACACCCTGAATGATATAGGAAGAGCAGATCTGGACAGGGGACCTTCAACCTGCCAGAGATTATGGACTTTATTGTGGGGCAGGAATGAAATTTTGTCAAAGCACCTGGTATTTCTAGCCTTTTTGAGGACTACATGAAGTGAGTAAGAAGGAAAAGTGAATACAGAGCTCATACACATCCATAATCAATAGCTGAAAGCACTGCTGCTTAAAACACAGTAAACTTAATGCATAGCAACAGAAAGCAGGAGTATCACAAATGCAACCAGTGCCAATGGATCACTGACTATGGTCAGATCAGGTTCTGCACTCTCTCTGCTGAGCAGCTCAACCTATGTCTTGCGTCTTCAACATGGTCCACTCAGGTTTTGCACTGTTTCTGCTAAACAGCACATACAGCTAAATTCTTTCAAACTATAGTTTCTTACAAATTGAGGGTACAATATTTAAGTTGTGCTGGGTTACTTTGTGAATGTGTGTGTGAGGGGGTGCAATTGGCCCCTCTTTTCAAAGGCACGATGACAGATGGTTCAGACGACCTTTCCCGTTGTCCTGTTAGACCGTGGCTCCTGGTCGACCCCCTGTGTTGGTCTTTTCCTACCAGACGGCCCCCTAATTAGTTTTTCTTGACTGGTTTGTTCCAAACAAATCACCTGTCAGTGCCTGCTCCATGGATAGGGGCCATGGGACCACTGCTATACCAGATCAGCCCCTGCATCCCGCTGCCACGGCAACGGCCACATCCCACAGGTCCTTCTTCATCTCATGTTTCTGGCGTTGGCATGCATTCAACAATAGTTGTTCAATGATATCTAATAAACTTAATTATACTAAAGTACACAATATTTGAAACCATTGTTTTGTTTCTCAGATCAACTGATGTATCCATCTAATGTTCAATAATCACCTAAGCAATTGAGTTTGTGGTGACCCAGAGCTCAAGCATGTAAAGTACATACCTGGACAGGAGGAACACAGCTTTGTCTCAGGTTCTCAGGTAGCAAATTTTGTACGATGGAAATGTGCAGATCAATTAGCTCACTACACCCGTGTCACTCGTTTGTGTGCATGTTTTACAGACAGTGACGGAACTCGCGTCTGGAGGCCGGTAAGCATGATGGTTTGTGCTTAAACTGGGGAGTGTCCAGTGAAATGGGAGGGTGTCTGTGAGCCTAGAAGGACCTCACAGAGAAATCAGCAGTGTCAGAACCCCATCTGTCCACAGGAAACACAACATACCGCGTACAAACATACTGTTATACTTGTACACAACTATCTCTAATGCATAATCATACATGCTCAAACATTAAAAACTGCTTTTTAAATTTTAAAATGGAATTATGCAAGTTGATAAATACCCATCACTGAAATGATTGTTTCATAACAGCTTCTGTAACAGGTCATAATAGAGAAATAACTGTACACTTGAACAAACGTAAAATTCGTTTAAAGTTTAAAACTTTATATTGTTAAGTTACTTGAAAAAATTGCATGCATATAGGGCCCAGTATCAAACTGTATGAAGATTGTAGGTCACTATTTCAGTTAATATTACGAAATAAACATCTCTTTAGATCCCAGCAGTAACAAGTTAATACATTCCCAGCATAACCAGGCAAGGTTAATGAATTCATTTAGAGAGCTGCCAAGGCCTGGGACTCTGATAACGCACGGCTCTGTTCTCCAACTGCGTAGTACATGAACTGAGCTGCCCATTACAAATACAGACGTGATTAAAACAGGTCTCTGAGTTTGGCTTTCCTGGGAATGAGGTTTGTCAACACAGAAAAGATAAGTATTCTTTTTATGTAATTTGTTTCAACTACTGTACTTATATCCAATTCATGGTTGCAGGTGTCTAACCCAGGTAACGTCAGCAGGGCACCAGTTCTAAATCAAGCACTTAATCTCTCTCACACACGTGCACGCACACACACACACAAAAATGCTAATATGTATCACATCTCTAATGAAACCAGACCACCCAGAAGAAAACCAACATAGGCATACGTAGCGTTCAGGCACACAAGAGTGCGTGCTAACACACACACACACACACACACACACACACACACGTGTGCTAACACACACCACCACTAGGGGTTCAAATCAAATCCTACCCTCTTCGGTCCCACTAAGTACTTCAACTGTGCCAATGTTTGTGATAGACCACAATTCAATAAATCATTGCTTTCAAAACAATCCTTTTTATATTTTGTAATTTTATTTTCCCACAAACTGTTTACACTTTTACTTACTTTATAATTTAAATTTATTTATACTATCTGTTCCGGCAGCAATTGGTTCTGAGTGCTCATGGCTGAATTAACTGCATGAAACGAGCACAGCAAAAGCCAGCAATGCCAAACTAAACTTCAAATATTTGGCATATCTCCTAGTACACAGACACAATTCAGTTTAACAAAATGTTTTAACTATTTTTCCACTGCTCCAAGTGCTTAAACTGTCAGTAATACACTGTAAACAATCTAGATATTCTAAGTTTCTCTACCAAACGAAAAAAATTATATACAAAGATTAGATTGTGAATTGAAATTATAAATACTGTTTATCAATGCATCTAATCCATAATCTTTTCAGATGCAACTGTGAAGCAGAGAGAGACAGTGAGCGAGAGAGAGAGAGTGAGAGAGAGAGAGAGAGAGAGAGAGAGAGAGAGACCTCCATCTTCAATTTCTAGGGCAGGCTCCTGAATGCCATCTCTATGATTTGATTTCATGCAGTTTTATTTTCAAGAGTAACACTGCCCCCTGCTGAACACTACCAGCCATCGCGCAGCCTACGTACGGAAGACTAGAGTCCTTCAGCTGCACGACTGGCCCTGAGTCGGGTTCCATGGCCGCATCACACTAGCACCGCTTCTGTGCACATCACAGGGACCTTATCAAGTGAGAACATAGTTTTCCAAAGCGAGCACGCATGTATGCATGCACGCACTCACACACGCATGCAAGCAGGACCTGCCCTGACAGCTAAAGCTGTATCCCAGTACTGTGTCTGTCTGGGTGACCTGAGATCCCCCCTTGGCCACCCAAACCATGTGCAGTGTGCTAAAGTGGATCAGTTCTGCTCTTTCAGAAATAGCCCTGGTGGCACACGCATGTTCTCCTACTCACACTTTGTCCTTCTCAACAGTCTCTCACAACATGCCTGTCTCTGTCCATTCCACCGGCAGGGAATGAATTTGCTTCAGAAACTCCCACCTTTTATTTCATGGCCTTTTTTATAATAATACCATCCAGCGAAGCATAATTAACACGGCAAATTATCCGCGCTGGGTAAAGGGGGAGGGTAACTGTAAAAAAAGACAGAGCTCTGAAATAAAACAAATGGAAGACAGCATTTATTGGCGACTCAACTTTGGGTGAATTTCTTTTTCCTTAAAGTTTTTCTGAATTAAAGAAAAGCCAGGCTATGTGCACACTGTACGTTACGTTATTCTCTCCATTCCAGCCGGCTCTCTCTTTGCTCCATGCATTCTAATGAGGCAGATTGTATAACTTTGGGTTATGTAAGCCCGCGGTGCTGCTCCGATAGCGGGAGCGCAGCGAGCGAGCCGGCTGGAGTCAGTGAGTGCTGCACTGGAGGAGCCAGCCTCCCCGCTGAAGCCCGCGTCGCATTACCATCAGGCTAAGCACAAGCGCTCCTTCATGGAAAACGGGCCATGTAGTAAAGCTCTGCTGGTCCTGCCTCAGTGTGCGTTGTGAAATCCAAACCAAAGCGGTGCCACTCACAACTCAGCTTTGCTCGTGCTTGATGCTCTGAGCCCATCTTTGCAGATCCGGTGCCCAAACAGAAATGGCTGCTTTTGGGGGTTCTGTTCTTTGCTGTATGAAACTAACATTGAGCCCTGCACTCCACACAGAGTCATATACAGGATCTGCAGTTATATACCAAACTTTATTTAAAATTTCTGAATACATGCATATCAAGAAATATGCACACAAATATCAGTTTGGTGGTGATGTCATCACGTCACCATACAATCAGCATTTTGATAGACAAAAATTAATTCATATCCTCTTAATTTCTCTGTGCATTTGAGGTGCCAGAGTCATTGCAGTATTTAGAGTTCTGGTTGTGTGTTCTGCATCTGTGCGTGGATGTAGGTCCGTTGGGCTCCGTAGGCGGTCGGTCTCAGCTGCACTGCCGCATCGTGTTCTGGCTGCTGGTGACCAGAGTTCCAGCATGTCTCGGCTGGCAGCGGTCCTCAGCGGTACTCGACGCGGACGCAGAATGTCTCCTCATTTGTGTCCTCGTGGTTGTTGATGAAGATGAGGATGTTCTCGACCCCGGCACTCTGGCTCGGTGCGAAGCGAAGGCCGATGGTGTACGCCTCTCCGCCTTCCACCTGCCACGAATGCATCCTCAAACTAAGCTCTTCAGGACTCACATTCCAAACAGAGGCCTTTCTAAGAATAACTTCTGCTGAGTGGTATATAAAAACGTGTTTGCCGTATCACAGGGCCATTGCAAGAGTGGTAGGTGTAGTGATTCATTTTTGATCGTCTAAGAAACACTTAAGATTTGAATAAGTGTTTCTAAGCAAAAATGCCCAGGTGAGCATCCAGCACAAACAATGCATGGCGATACTGTCTGACATTGAGTTCAGTGTTCTTATTATAGATGTGGGTGAAGATCACCATTGAATGTGAGTTAGCGACCTCTGTGCCAACAGGTTCCGCTTTTATTTGGTTTGTAATCTACAAATAAGTGGTCCTCCTTCTGTGTCTATGGTTTGAAGCCCCATTACCACCATAGTGAGCATCACCCTGAAGTCTCCTCTGCTTCACCAGGGGCAGGGCGAGTTCTCACAGTAATGCAAGAGCAACAAAGAGCTCTAAAGCTTCAGAACCCATCAGGTTCTTACAGCAGCTACTCCTGAGTTAGACATGACCTACGGCCTTTAAAGAAACTGCACCACTTTGCTAGACAAACGAGATAAAGAAACAAACTGAACATATAGAAACTTGATTTTTGTGACCTTAATCACACCTATCCTTGTATGCCAAAAGCATGCACTGCTCGCTCTGATATACAGAATACAGACACTGTCTGTACACAGTTAAGGCTACTTTTTATGTGGTATACAGCCGCAGTCTAACCCTTTCACCGCATGCTGATTCATGGCAGTGCATGAGGTGGAACTGAAATGTAGGGGGTGATGTTATTGCAAGACTGGAATCTTCTCTTGCTATTCTTTAATCACTTGCTAAGACATTCAGGTAACTGTCAAGGTTTATCCAGTAAACCGCAGCCATATAGATTAAGACAAACTATTTTTGTGAATCAGTTGGTTTTTTTGATTGACAGCTTTGTAGATATTTATACCGTCACTAAATCCTTTATAAAAATCTATTGCTGTTATCTAAGTAATGTGAGTAATACACAGAAAAGCTGTATTGATCGCACTTTTGATTTAAGGCAAGAAAAATCCTGTTATTATGACTTGGTTGCTGTTTTTTGACTGACAGCGTTGTGAATATTAACAATAAAGTAAATGTAAATCATTTATGAAAATCTGTTGCTGTTATCTAACTAACACACAGCTAAGAGATAATTAAAAGCAGATTATTTTTGTTCTTAATAAAGATGACAGTGTTCCGTTTTGTTGCAGAGGGCAATTAACAGTTCGGATTGGTTATAATTGGCTAGTATGCGGTTATGAATTTTTTAAGGGGTGAATTACAGGTTCGCACATCAGATGGTTTTAAAGAAAAGCCATAGAAATTAATTACTAAATGCCAACTTGAGTTGTACATATCTACATCTATGCAATTACTTCACAATGGATCTACAGACACAAGAGGTATTTACTTTTTAATTCCACATAACCCAAGATTCACATACTTTTATTTGTAAGACGTACTAACTTGATGTGAAGGTTCAGACCACTTTACAGGGATATGTAAACCTGTCTTCCCATTTTGGTCTCATAACCTTGTACTGGTTAATACTCCTACTTGTTCTGTCTGCCTGTCTGTGGGTGCGTGCGTGCGTGTGTGCATGTGTGCGCACGTGTGCTCGTTCCTGATGCGGTGGTGTAAATGAAATAAGCCTAAACTGCAGAGGGTGTGACTCAAAGTGGCCGATGCCCCCTGCCCGCCCCCCAGCCCTTCACCTGAAAGGAGTCCTCTTTGAAATGGAGGAGGTCGGGGTGGTCTGTCCGCAGGAGAAACAGCCTCTTGCTCTGGTATGGGTTTGTGTAGCTGATCTTTTTGTTGCTGCCCTTCCCACCACCAACAGGGAGTAAGATTTCAAAGGCCTGAGGAGGAGGAATAACACACACACACACACACACACACACACACACACACACACACACACACACACATAAATGAACAAGTGCTTTTTATCAAAGGAAAAGGAAGATTTTGAAACATGGCTGAAACAGCAGAGGAAATGTGAATTATATCTAACCCACTAATAATTTACAGCACATTATGGCTTTAATGATTCAGTCACTGAAAATAAGCAATAAATAAATGCTGATTTTTGAAAATGACAAAAATTTGCAAAATTTTTATTTTCCTAAGATTATGCAAAGGTAGATTTGTTAAGCATTTTTACAGTGCATTACAATTCTTTAAACATATAAAATAGCTAAAGTTATGTTATAGCCAATGCGCAAACAACGAGTTGACAAACAGATAAAATGGATAGGAAACAGTGTGCATATTTCCAACATGACACGTTGTGTGTTCCTTGTGTGACATCACAGCCTCATCTTTTCCAATGGCTTTAGGAGACACCATGGGAAGGAGAAGAAGAGCTGGCGTCTCTCTCAGACAGAGCAGCTCTGAACACGTGCTTAACACGCTCCCTCACACCAACACAGCACGTTTCTAAGGTAACAGACTCCTTTCACATAGAGTCAGACCCTGCAGCCACAAACACAGTGTTTGTGAGATTTCCAAAGTAAGAATGTACATAATGCTTGCTTCCAATTGCAGCACAAAAAAGGTAAACACAAAGGGTCACACTTGCAGCAGAATTTCAGGGTAGAACCGATTTCCCTGCATTAAAAAGAGTGCTAGTGACAGGGTCCCAAACATGCTCCCACCATTTCAGGGTGGTGCATTATTCATCACATCCAAATCACCAAGTGTAGCTTTCTCCTGCAGACTGTCAGTACAAACAAAGTACCCTGTTAATAATAAAAGAGATATTGCCTTGCAAAAAGAATTTAAATCCATGTCAATTATATTTTTTCATTGTGCATTCTTTTAAAGTTTAAATTTAATCCAAAATCAGAAGTCCTCTGCAAAGATTATGAGGGTAGGATACATTTTTGTTGCAATTCTGTTATTTGCAAAAGCTGACGTGTACTGATAACATAAGCAGACAGAACTGTGAACTCAGAGTATGAGCCTTTTTGGTCCTTGCTAATGTGAATTTCTTTCAAACTCTTCTTGCAGTACAAATTGCTTGACAATGCCATGCCGTACTGTGACGGTCTATCCACAGACTAAATAACATCACATAAGCACATTCATTTTGTCAATCATAAGCCACTGTAGGGCAGTGAATACTTCTGAGAGACATTGTGCATTCTTAGACTGCTCTTCACATCACTATTACAATAAAATTCATGAAAGGAGAACCTATGTTACTAATATGAATCATATGTTGCCATGACAATCACTTGGTTTTGACAGGAGTTTTGAAAGCACAAACAGGACCCATTAGTAGTAAGTGCAATGTAAACCACAGTGAGAGCTTGTAAGACAGGCAGGCTAGCGGGATGTTTCAGCGATGTCCAGGGCCCCATCACCTTGGAGACGAGCGGGCGGCGGCAAGACAGGCAAAGCAGCCATGAAGACACCAGCTGGTGGCGCTCCATGTCCACCACGTTGATGTACGCGAACCTGCCCCCGGGCCGAAGTGGGCGCAGTCTGACACGCACATCCTGCACGCTGTTCGGGAGAAGCACAAACACCTCCGCCGGGTCGACCTGTACGGAAGCGAAAAGCAAGCCGGATATGATGTACACTGGGTGTCCATTTCACCGTGAGTTCAGGTTCTGGCTGGAACCCACTAAGCCTGTCCAAAAGTGACTTCAGCTACTAAAGGTTTCAGGTATGAAACCTTTATTTCAGAAAGTAAGGGCCAAACTGATTAAGGAACTGAACATCAGATCAAAAAGCTACTGCTATGGGTCCATAAGGGAACTGCCTACTGTACCCTTAACAAAGCGACATACCAAATACAACTGCCTGTTAATGAATTAAATAATTACTGAATTAGTGGCTGTAGTGAACGTACCTGGAGCTCAGCAGGGTGCGAGGTATAGCACCTGACTTTTCTGAGTGCCTGGGTGCCACGAAGCACGAGCGACTGCCAGGTGAGCTGGCCGCTCACGCAAGTGACGTCCACCCGCTGCAGGAAGTGTACGTACACCTGCCACACCTGAGCGGGAGCCGCCAGCCATTCGTCCCTGTGAATGCCAAAACCAGGAGGCTGCTTACAGCTTACCTGTCACTCTCCACCTCTCACACAGTGAGGCTAAAGATGTGTGCTACAAATAACCACCGCCTTTATACTATAGAAAAACAGAAGCAATAAACAGCAAATTACAACTAGTAGTTTGTAACTCAGCAAACTAGTGACTTGTCCAGATAAAAAAGAAACCAACACAATGTAGGTATTTAATGAAAAATTTGCATATAAACAAACTGCAGTGTCAGGTCGAGGCCTGCCCTGCCTCAGTCGTGTCCCCACTTTAGCAGGTATTGCTCAGAAAAGGTGTTGCATAACTTTGGGCATGTAAATAAAAAGAGTCATTAAAACAGTGACATGACTGCATACAATAGCTTGTGAAAATTAAGTCTGCAGTGTTACTTGCATTTAATGAAACAGATCGATGTTGTTTAGCCATATGTGTATAAAGTTCTAAGGTATGTCAGAAAACACCTTTTCTTTCTGAGGGTCTGTGGGTTTTCTCATCTTAAAATGTCAGTACCTCTTTATTGTTCAAGTTGCAGTGTTACTTGTTAAATAACTCAGATGCGCGTTTTAATAAAGTAAAAATAGTGTAAAATTACCAGCAACTAAATCAACTGAACAGGACTATCACTGACCACTCTACCCTAACAAAAACAGCACGACTGTACACAACAGCTTTTTGAGACGGAGTTTGCATTACTATTTGCATTTAGTAAGTTTAACAAGATTCAGTAAAGTAAAAAATACAACACCACCAACAGCTAACCCGACTGAACCATACAGCTCTGCTCTGTAGTTCTCCCTACAGTCAACATTGCTGTGCACTCCTAATAAAATAGTTTTGTGACAACATAACGGTTCTACATACTTTCCATTATGAATTTAACCAATTAAAAAAAAAAGATAAACATCATTTTCACTCTAAAAATAAACACGCCGCTTGCACTTCAGAAGCTGACACGCCCTAGCCAACCACACTGTTGCATTGTGGCTGAGGGCAAAGTCCGGCACAGTCGGATGCTGTTCCTGAGCAAGGCTGGTATGGCCCTGCTTTGGGCACCACAACTACTGCAAGGGTGATGCGCATGACCCTGGGCAGTCCCACAATGTTTGCAAATGTGAACCCAGCTTTATTGGCATTGTGGTTCAGAAAACAGCTTTAATTATGTGGATACGGTTTGAATCTGCTAAATGTGACGTGGCCCAATCTCCTGTAATTTGCAAATTTTGCAAAGATACTGTTTGTATAACAGGAGGCAACATAATATATTTAACTACCTGAAACAAAAGCATCCCAGACTGTGAAAAGTTTGAAAAACAGAAACAAAAAGTTCTTACTGACAGAATTATTAAAATCTAAAAAGCACTTTTGTTATAATGAATCATTTTATTGATTATATGGATTTTACACACATTACTAATTGAGTTTTATTATAATGCTACAAGCAGTGTTTCGTGTAAGGATAGAACTGCTGGTTAAATGGTTAATTAACATTATTACATACAGTACATGCCAATTTGATTTGTTTGTAAATAAAACATAAACAGAAAAAATCACGATTTATATTTTGAATCATGATTCTAGCCAAAAAAAATCATGATACAATATTTTGGCAATATTGCTTACCCCTACCCTCAAGTAATTCACATAAATGGAAGCCAAGAGTATTAACATTGTGAGGACTCCTTTAAGGTTTTGCAGAAGAAGTACTTACACAAACACAGCGATGAAGAACCTCTTCACCTGTGGACTCTGCCCTCCTGGAACCTTCAGGAACACATCCTGTGGTTCCTCAGGGCTCTGTGGGTGGAGTCAATTGGGACAGGTATATTTCAGCTGTATTTCACATTTACATTTAGACACTATCATCTATATGAACCCATAGCTTTACTGTATATTTAGTCTGATATTTTATAAGTATGATTTTGGCAGGTTACCCAACTGAAGAGAAGCATAGCAATTAACTCTGCACATCTCAGTGTTTATCTGCTCATCTGTCTGATGTGGTCAAAAGACAAACGTGGCTGCAGGATGTCTTTCAAGAAAAGAGATGCTTTAAAACACCTAAATTCTCCTCTCTTGAAAAAAACTCAAACTACAGCTCTAGAACTGTAATGTTACAAATTACCGAGGAACAGCATTCGACTTTTATATTTAGTGCCCCGTGAAAGCAAACCTTCCCATGCTGCCAAATCTAACAGAAACTGACAGTACATGTACAGCGGAACCTTAGATTGTGAGCATAATTCGTTCCGGGAAAGTGCTCGTAATCCAAAACGCTCATATATTAAAGCGCATTTTCCCATATGGAAATAATGTAAAGTCGGATGATCCGTTACACACACACAAAAATATTCATATAAAAATCATTTTAAGTGTATTTTATGTACAACTTATTGTCCCTAATATTGTAAACGAATAACAACGAGTAATACACAGTATAAAGTAAAAATAAAACAAATTAACCTGCATTTTACCTTTGAAAAGAGTCGTGGCTGGCGCGAAGGAGACGAGAGGGAGGAGAGGAGGAGGAGGGTTATTTGTTTGGAAGGAGAATCTCCTTCCTTGAGAGCATCTGGAACTCGAATCTCGGGAGTTCGTTCTCTTGAACAACTTTCAATAACTACTGATTGCCTTTAATTTACACTTTTTGGATTCACTGTCAGCTTTTGACTCACTGAAATGTCTTTCCTTTCGTTCGTATTTAACATGAACCCGTCCAATGACACTCGCTTTTGCCTTCGTTTGAGGATTTATCGGAAATGTGACATTGCATTGTCATTAAACACATTTGTCATTCGCGCTACTACAGCCTTATTCGGGTGGTGCTTTTCTACAAAATTTTGTACTTTTTCCCACATTTTGCACACCTCCCTAATCTCATTTGAAATATGTTATGATATAAAAAACACATCATTCTTGATATGAAAATGCTCGTCTGGCAAGTTATCGCTCATTAACCAAGTTAAATTTTATAAAAAAATTTTGCTTGTCTTGCAAAGCACTCTCAAAGCAAGTTACTCACAATCCAGGGTTCCACTCTACACATTTTTAAATGTAACATTTCATTCAGATCCAAATCTACAAACAGCTGATCTACAAAGGCAAAAATCTAAATCTGCTGATATTTTCTGAGTTGAAAGAGTGAATCAAAACATTTTTGTAAGAAAAGGAATGCAGCATTTAGTAAAAGCAACAAATTCGAGCACAAGTGTTTCTTTGACGCTTTATTTTACTTGCGCCTTTTATTCCTGACCATTTGTTCATTTTTACAGGAAACGGCTTACAGCCAGCAGCCTGCAATTTCCTACTTAGTTTCTCAATATGTTTCAAGGCCAGACTTTGATTGGGCTATTCAAAGACATTTATTTGCCTATAACTAAACCAGTGAGTCACATATAAAGGCTCTACGTGGTTTCACAAGGCATTGCATCTCTGAGCCCTTTTGTAAATCCAGTGGCACACATTTAAAAAGCCCACACGTCGCTAAGTGGAAGCATTTAGCCTGCATCACATCTGCCGCTTGCGTCTCTGACATAAGCACAGGTTCAGTAGATAAAGCTGAGGCCAGCGCTGAGCACGCCGTGTTCCTGTGACCTTTTACATTTCAGCCTCGCTCCACTCACCACAGTCCTGGTGTCACAGATGACGTTGGGGTCGCTGCAGCGCACATGGATGCCGTGCTGGGTCCACTCCGCATTGCTGGCCGGTCCTCCTGAAAGACCATTCAAGCTCACTCCGACTCTCTCTGCACCGTGTGACACATTTGTAAAAGGACAAAGCAAAACCAACAGTGATGGTTTATGGCACACCTGGTATGACGTTCCACGGGGGCAGCCGAATGGCCTTCTTCAAGAAGGTGAGCTCGGGGTGGTAGAAGCGGAATGTCTGGTCAATCACGTGGGGAGTGAGCTGCACGTTCACCTGGCAGATGGCCAGAGGCTTTCCGTCCTCTGCCCTGAACATGACCTGGACTCGCAGGGATACGCAGTGCGTCAGTCACCCAGAGAGGGAAACCTCCACACCCTCCCCACGTTACTGTACAAACCAGCAAACTACAAAGTACAAAGGTCTTCAAAGAGCAGGCTAACATACGTGTACAGACAAATCCAATCATCCATTTCACAGACATCCACAATGGATTTAAAAACACATATTGAAAAATTTATGACACTGCACTTACTTTTATAACCTTGGCTTCAGCAGTGCTGAGGTCATACCTGCAACCCGATGCAGGATTCTTAGATGTATGTATTTCGGTTGGTTCCTGAAAGAGATACAAAAGAACATTTAAATCATCAGATCGTTCACATGAGTCCCAATCCTGAAATTCTAAGAGCTGCGTGAACTTATAGTTCATACTAATTTTCCAAAACAGGGCTGCGATTGCATTATGAAAGAAATTTGCAATAAGTTCTGAAATCTAAATTTTCAATAATCTCTGAGCTAAGTAATTTATACGGAATTTAGTACCGCAACAGGGAAATGGCGATCTGCAATAGGACATGTTGTAGTTAATAAAGGTGTTGATTATCCTGCACCATTCTCCATGTGTGAGGTACCACTGCAAGCCATAAATGTAAAGCGCTCTCATGAAAGCATTACCTGACACAAAAACAGTATTGCCAGTACTTCACATTTTTTGTTCATGACTGTATTAAATGTCTTACAAACATATGGCACTAATTAATATTCACTTCAAATACTGTATTTTTGACATACTTATTTCTAAAATTACACGTTCAAAAAATATTAAAATTTAAACTTTGTGTTTCACATTGTCAAAGCATGACATGGAGGAAAGTAGTATTTTTCATATGAAGATAATCTTTATAATTGGTGCAATGCATATTATTACGCCACAGTGTCATTAAGTGACAAAAATTGTATATTCTTAATACTTCAATAGTGCACAGAAAGCCTCAGAATGGCACGTGAGAAAGGTATAGCTGTGAGGTGTACTGTGAGGACAGTGTCTGATACCTGGAGGAGATGTGTGGCCAGTGAGTAAGGCATACCTGTGAGGCGTATTGTGAAGAGAAGGTCTGATACTTGAAGGGGATGTGCACAGTCTCTCTGGGGCGAAGGTACACCTGAGGAACCAGTGTACCCTCTTTGAGGTGAATCATGTCCTCCTCCAGAGGGGTCAGCGTTTTGGTCAGATCCTTGAAGTGCCTCCATTCCTTGTTTTTAATAATCACACTGCGGGCAGTCCCGCGGACAGTAGGCCAGCATGAAGTTTGGGAAAACAAGGCAGATCAAGGATTTTCAAAGGGCTGCCTGACCTTGGCGGTTATTATCAAAGCATGTCAGGGCCTTCGGCTCAAACAAAGGCATCAGACAAAGAGCAACAAACTGTTCAAAACATCCACATGCTAGGAAAAGTTATATGGCTAGCTTTTTGTTTTCTTCAGTAAACATACCAACAATGTTGTGTTACATTATGTAAAAGTACATCAAATGAAAGTGAACTGTATGAAATGGAGTGTGCCGATCAGCCACAACATTATGAAGGTGAAGTGAATAAAAATTGTTTATCTTGTTACAATGGCATCTGGAAGTGGGTGGGATGTATTAGGCAGAAAGTGAACATTTTTGTCCCTGAAGTTCATGGGCAAACGTAAGGATCTCAGTGACTTTGATTAATTTGCCAAATTGTAATGATTAGATGTCTGAGCAACTCCAAAACTGCAACTCTTGTGAGATGTTCCCGGTCTGCAGTGACGAGGACCTATGAAAAGTGATCCAAATAAGGAAAACCGGTGAACTGACAACAGGGTCATTGATGCACATGAGAAGCGTGTGCGTGCGTGCGTGCGTGAGTGCGTGCGGGTTACCTGGGGAAGAAATAGCATCAGGATGCACTATGGGAAGAAAGCTAGCCGGTGGAAGCAGTGTGATGCTTTGAGTGATGTTTTTGCAGGGAAACCTTGGGTGCTGCCATTCATATGGATGTTACTGACACATACCACCTACACAAACATTGTAGCTAACCAAGTACACCCATTCATAGAAACGGTATTCCCTAAAGGCAGTGGTCTCTTTCAGCAGGATAATGCACCTTTCCACACTGAAAAAATGGTTGAAGAATGGTTTGGGGAACACAACAACAAGTTTGAGGTGTTGACTTCACCTTCAAATTCTCCAGATATCAATCCAACTGAGCATTTGTGGGATGTGCTGGAAAAACAAGTGAGATACATGGAGGACCCAATTCACAATAACAGGACAAGGATCTGCTGCTGACAGTTGGTGCCTGACACCAGAGCGTACCTTCAGAGGTCTAGTGACGTCCATGCCTCAATGGGTCAGAGCTGTTTTGGCAGCAAAAGGGGGAACTACTCAATATTAGTCATAATGTTATGGCTGAAATTTCTAAATTTTAAAAATCAAGTGATGTCAGGACATTGTGACATGGCAGCAGGACAGAATGTGTATATGAGGATTCTTTTAATATACAGTATGTAAAATGCATTATTTAAATCTTTAATGCTTTATTCGATATTGAGTTTAATTTACACATTTTCCAGAATCAGTTTGACAGGTCAGTCTGTCAGTCATCTATACCACTTCATCCTGTTAAGGGTTTTGGGTGGAACCCCGGCCCATCCCAGAACATGTAGGGCGCAGGGAAAACCAGGGCAGGGCGCCGACCCACCGCAGAGTTTGACAGGTACCGGAATTAAAATGTGTTCAAATGAGAATGTAGGACGCAGGGTTGCATAACGCTCAAATAGAGAGGCCCCTAGGTCAATTAACAGCTCTTGAACAATCCAGCTTTAACCTATAACATTTCAAGATTAATTTCAGCTCACTCTATCTTGGTTTAATCCTTGTATGACTGGGGTTCTAAACCCTACATCATCATAATTGTACTCTCACAGCTCCAGCTGAGCAAAGAGAATTCGCATAAAAAAGCAGCTCAGGAAAATGCAGTTTTAGGAATGTGAATGTTGGAGACTGATAATCACTGTAGTAGGCACGCTTTTCACTCCAATTTGTTATACATTTTGATAAAAACATAATCACTAGACAAACCGGTAAACTACAGCAGTGTGGGAAAACGTAAATGCTAAAGAGCAACTTGAATTAAAGACAAAAATCAGGGAATAATGAGTGTTCGGAGTCGGTTTTTATCCGTATTACAATTCGTTCTGATCTAGTGAGCCTACTGAGATCTTCAAGGTCAATCGCAGAGAGCAGCGGAGACAGAGGGATTTTTGTGTGCGGTCCAATTAAGACACACATCTTGGAGTATTGCCCGCGCCAAAAGAACGGTCATTTTATCCCTTTTCACACAGGCACTGGGGGGGGGGACTACTGAGAAAAAAACAGCATAGTTGACAACCCTGCTAATGACTTGAGAAGTAAGCTCAGGTAGGAGAAATATCAGTCATACTCTTGGTACCAAAAAGCCCAGCACTTTACAGCCCTTTTTCTCCCTCCCCCCCATTTACACTCACAGCATCTGCTTTTCACCCTAGTTATTTGCTCATTCTGTGATTATGTCTAAAATGGTTTTGGGGAGCATATCTTCATCTGCACACCATCCTCTCATTGTGTGGGATATTAGCCGCCATGAATTTTCAGACTCAGATAAACAATTTAGAAAACAAACAGATTATTAATATTAATATCACTCTTCACAAGTTAACTACAAATTTAAGCAAATATAACTAAACACTCAAAATAATTATAACAATAGAGGAACTGCTAAATGGAAAATTTGGCAGAGGTGAAATGTATCTGAAAATATAATTATATATATAATTATATCTTTATCCTTTTGGTACTTGCAACAATGCTGCTAAGAAAATAATGGAATAATCAGCCAGGGTATGTAGGCTAACCACAACAAGTCTTTGCAAATCTATCTGGCACATGATATTTTTGGGCTGAGATACGTATTAATTCAAGACTCCATTTGGGTCACCAACAAGAATAATGTATGCATGAGAAGAAACAAGAGATGGTGCACACAAGGAACAAAGGTTGCACTGAAAAATCATCCGTAACATTATTAGAGAGGACTGGGAGCAAAAACAGATCGTGAGTGTAATTGCATTGAACAATGAGTGCTACAAGGACCACACAAATTACTGTGCCCTCCTGGGTCAAGTGCTGCAAGTGCTAGTGGTCTGCTATGGAGCCCTCAACACTCTCCTAAAAACCATTGTTAGGGAAGGACCCAAAAACAAGAAGGCTGAATTTATTAAAAGTCAAAAATACAGAGAAACACCAAATGTTGTTCACGCTAAACTGAAGAGCATCTAGGCTAACAAGGACCAAGCACTGAACTAAATAAAGCAGCTAACCTAGGAAAAACCAGCAAAAAAAAGCCTATAACGTGGTAATGGGATGCTGCCTAGTCAGGTAGTGTCCAAGACAGTCAGCTTATACCGACACAACATGATTACATATACAGTGTGTTTGCTGTGTGTTGCTGTGCTTTTCACTAGATTGACTCTCATTGGACTGTTTGTGATAATAACTCAGTGTGAAATGATTAAAATGATATGACGAGATAAGTGATTCAGGCACAGTGGCTTTGTGTTTCATAAAAACAAAGAATAAAGGGAGTAGCACAGGCATCAGGCAGGAGTTTCGCTCTACTCTGTATGTCCATATTTACACTGTTAGCTCACTCATCAGAGGATGCAAAAGAAGGGATAATCCTTCGGTTGGTGGGGAACGCTGGTGTAACAACCTAGTGTCTCCCAGCTTGGCTCAGAAGAGGCAAACGCGTCAAGAGCGGATAAGCCTCTGATCTCCAGCTCTGCAACCAGAGGCTTGAGCAGAAGGGACATTTTCAGTTTTTTTTTTTCCTTCCTTTTAAATCAGTGCCTTTATCTCCAGCCCTGGTGCTAATGCCACAATGATTCATCTGCTGCAGTCCTCCAGTCACCGCTTATCAAGATGAAATATGCAAATCCGCCACGGACCTGACGGGAATCTCTTAACGCTGTTTTTCCAGACGGCGCAGACCTCCCCTTCCCACCAACTCGGCCCAGGATCCACGGACAATTTATATTCCGGTGTTACATTTTTACAGATTATGCCTATAATACGCACTGACACTGCAACGTTGTCATGAATCCATTCATAATTCCACACATACAGGTATGAATTACTTTCATAAACGACAGTGCTATTATGACCCTTTCTGAGCAATTCTCATTAGCAGAAAACAAGCAGCAAAAATGTGAAAGCAGTCATAATCACTCTACAGCCACCTTCTCAAACAGTCTTTGGTGGAACGGCTAGAATTAAGCCTTATTTGTTCTACATTTTCATGACGAATTAATCGGTTATTATGAATTAATACAATATATGTAGTTATACCCTCCAGAGCATACCTATTCCGGCTAATTTGTTTATTTTTATCCGTTTTTCTTCTGTAACTAGACACACATTTGCAAAGGAGGATAATTAAGTCCTTGTTAAATGAAAAGAAAAGGTACATTAACTGAGTATTGGCAATTGACACAGTGGAGCCAAATAATAATTATTAACATTAATCAACCATTTACACAGACAATAAAATAAGCAGCTAATTGGTTAAACCTCAGTAACGCACAACGTAGCGGGGCAGTGGGCACCACTGCAGTTCTGCTCAGAACCTCTTATTATAATATGCACCCGCTATGCAGATCAGAGCTTACAGTACAGTACGCTCAAATAAGACAGCTCATAAGTAGCTAATATAAACAAAAATATAGCTTTAACATAACACAAAATATCTATATAGCGTATCTTTGACAAAATTAAGCATTATGTGTAAAACAGACCTTTAAAAACTCACTAATAACCTTACTTTGCAAAAATTTTTATAGCTTAAGCAGTAAAATGACCATGCATAAAACAAGAATACTACAATCGAAAAATCTCTAAGTTGCGGCTATTTCCATTTCTGAACAAACACTTGGTTACTGAGGCTTTTTTTTTTTACAGCATGCCTTAGGCATAAAAATACAAATAAACAGAAATGGTAAAACATTAATTGTTTTAAGACAAGACCTAAACAAACCTTTATTTACTCCATGAAAGAGAAGGAAATTCTCAAGCCGGGGGGTAAGGCATATTTTTATGTGGTGCTATGAAAAAATAACTATGAAAAAGATGAATGTTTAAAATGCAGCATGGGCCAGTATAACTGTCAAAGGAAAAAGAGGCATGTCACAATACCAATGCACTGTGCTTCAGATCAGGGCTCACCTCAGGCTGCATCACATGTAGGGTTTTAGTCAGGAGTCACACAGCGTTGTGATACCAGTCTGTAAAAGCAAGACTGTTATTGCTTTTGAACTCTGCATGTAGCCCTGTTCAAAACCCCTACAGTATGCAACACCTGCAGAATGAGTGGGCATATATCACAAAACACCTGCGACACGATTGGGCGTGCGCTACTCAACACCTGCAGCATGAGCAGGCATGCACCATTTAATACCTGCAGCATGAGCATGCATGCACCAGTCAACACCTGCAGCAGGAGCATGCATGAACCAGTCAACATCTGCAGCATGAGCAGGCATGCACCAGTCAACATCTGCAGCATGAGCAGGCATGCACCATTTAATACCTGCACCATGAGCTGGATTGCAATACCTGCAGCATGAGTGGTCATGCTCCATGCTAGAACTGCAGCATCAGCAGGCATGTATAATGTAACACCTGCAGCATGAGCAGGCATGCACCATTTAATATCTGCAGTATGAGTGGGCATGCACCAGTCAACACCTGCAGCATAAGCAGGCAAGCAGCAAACAATATATCACTTATTAATGCATCTCAAAAACACTTTGTAAATAACACCGCTCCAATGTTTACAACATGCAAGTTTAGTGAAGAGGTGGCCTTGAGAACTTAGTCTGTACTATCAGCAGAGTGTAGGCCCAAACTTACATCTCACAGAGGATTTAAGAGGAGCACAGCAAATACCGCACGAGCTTTGGTGAGACCAGCTAGCAGGAGAATTCTGTAGCACTGACAATGAAATTGGCTTCCTGTGCTGTTTCACTTTCCCAGCCAAGTCAACTGGTCAGAATGGAGTAGGATATGATCAAGATATGAACATGCTGCAAACTGGTGACTATGGTAAAGAAATTAGAGATTTTACATGAAAAAAATGACATAAGAGGAAACGGCAGGAGTAACTAACAGTTAAAATTTTCTTTAAAACCTCTATATTCAAATTTATATAGTTTCTCTTAAAATAACTTGTTATTGTGTTGTATTTTGTATTTAATGCTGGTGACATGGAGAGAATTTGAAGTTTAATTTGAATTGAAGGTATTTCAATATGCCTTCATGACACCTCATAAAAAAAAAAGAAATTTAGGAATTTCGTGTGTGTGTGTAATTTCATTTGTATTTAGGCATTTAAGATTTTCTTTTCAGAAAATAAAAATGTGCATCTCGCTGGTAACTTACCATTTTCTTTCTATAGCATGCTAACTGTAAAATAATCAGTCCGGTTTTGTGAGGAACACTGGGGGACACCATCATTCAGCCTAACCATAATGGCCTGTTTGTATTAATTATAATTATTAGAATGCTTAACAGATGTTTTCATCCAAAGCAATTCCCATAGCCTGTAATTTTTTACTTTCCTTACTGATACAGAAAACATGTTGATTGCTACATTTTTCATTTCCTTTTCAGCATGTACACACTGGCAACAGCTTGTTCCAGAACATTCCATGTGTCACCAGCATGCCAAACTGTCACTGAATGCTGGTTAATTAGTATTAATCTGTGCTTTGGCATTTGTCCAAAAACAAATGCACAGCACATAGCTTTAACCTTCATCCATCTCTTCAGCAGGACACTTTTTTTTTTTTTTTTTTTATGAAGGCCGGACCGGTCAAACCACGTCACTAAGGAAACCCGTCGATTCTGGATCAGATACTTAATGGTATTTGCATCCAGCCCGCTGCCCCCCACCAGAAATCAATGGCTGGTGCGGGGCTGGGTGTATTGAACGTAGAGCGATAGGAAGGGATAAATTCACTCATGTGGAGGCAACCAAACTGTTCGATGTTGAAGAGATAGTCCTTCACTGCCACATATCCTCAGACAACAAGCAAAATGAGAACACTGGCATATCATATTTACTTAGGAAACACTATCAGTATTATGACATGGCTTGGTACCATCTGACTTCTAGGTGTTCTTAATCATTTTTACATCGTATGCGTTGTAACCGTAGCAGCTCAGGTGACTCACTGGCCGTGTAACAACCCTGCTGAAGCACTGAGACACGTTACGCAGGAGGACATGTTATCGTGTTCCTGTTCACTGGCCTCGTTGCATCGGCATATCCTGCAGGCCACGGCCGTGGGCCAAGGCGATGGGCTAATCACCGTCCCTCATGGACACCGCGACAGCGTGCCGTCTGATCGGCCGGCAGAGCGCAGCAGCCGCCTCCGACGTGCCACCTGTACCTAATATCAAACCATTGAGCAGGGACACTCGGAGCATGTCGGACAGGCTGTTAGGGCGATCGCAGGCTTTCCGCGAACAGGACAGCTGCCATGCCGGATAAATAACACATAACAAACACAAATGGGGCGTAGCTTGAGTAGCTGGAACAGAGTACGAGCCAGCGGCCGAATATGAAAGACGGGTGGGAAGAAGATCCAAGTTGAAATGGCACACCGACAGCTACAGTGTTAGTTTAGTTGAAACATGGAGTTAGCATGACAAACACCCAAACTCGAGTTCAGCTACTGAAGACCTTTTGAAGCCATTTTCAAAGGTGGAATCATTAAACTTGCACAAAGCCTTTCAATTCATTAGCACTATGGGCAAAACATATTCCAGCTATGAGCTCAGGACCAAGGTTGAATATGGGTGTCTCATGAAATACGGCAATTAGACTAGAGATGTAAACTGATGACTACAAGCAAATTAATGGAATAACACAATAAGAGTTGTTAAGTGTACCTGCATTCTAATGTAAATTTCATTATAATACATGCATATTTTTTTTCCCTAAAAGAAATGTATTATTCCAAAATATTTACTTAAAACAGTGAGTCAGAAATATCTTTGCGAGTAAAAAATGTTTGTGATAAATACTGGTGACAACCGCATTTTTTAAAATGACATTATACATAATCTAGAGTACATTAAAAAAATTTAATTACTAGAAATACTTTCATAACCTTAAGTAAAACAAGATGAATAACTGGAAATGGACTTTAACAAAGCATATGAGGACCTTACACAGGCTGTGCTATTCCATTAGCAGAAGCTCCTGCTGGTACATCACGTTTCCACATACAGAGCAGGACCGGCTCTCAGCCACTCACCTGAGCTCTGCGTCCTTGCACTCTATGGTGACGGTCTGCGGCACGTTATAAGGGTTCCGCAGGGCAAACTCGAAAAACTCTGCTGTGCCGAGGGCGGCGTATACGGTGTGCTGGACTGTGATGGCCTGGCTCAGCATAGCACTGATGCTCTCCACCTTGTGCCGCTCACGGTAGGCCTCGATTAGGCCCAGGTCCTGGACATGCTCCTCCCTGCAGCTCTGTGGGGGGGGGGGTGGCATTTGGTCAACTGGGAAGAGGCAGGAGGTGGCATGCTAGCTCTGCAGCTGGACTGAACCCAAAGCCAGATGGGAAGCTAAAATACTGTCCTCATGAGCGCACGCTTCGATTTTGAGACAGTTCAGCTTCCAGGCCGATACACTAACGGCCTCAAATCATGCCCATGATCACTAAATACACTTTCTGGGCATGTGCTGGCACTGTTTAACTGCCAGTCTCACCCTGCAGCTGTAAAAGAGATTCATAAAAATTTGTCAGTCGTCCCCAGGCCACTGATTTCCAGCAATGAGAACTGCTCCACTCCTCTAATTAGCACCAGTTCTCCTGGCTGGTTCTGTGAGAGCCGCGATGTGTAAAGTAAAACATTTTTTTCTTTTTGTCATTTCCTTCAGTGGGTCACCTCACTGTTGTTGCTGCAGCATAATTGCTATAACATGAGCAGCAATGTTTCTGTGAGAATAATCAAGGTCAGGCCTCCTCTTTGGACAGCAGCAGCTTTCTGAGTTCTTCTATGAAACGTCCCCACAGACGTGTGGGAAACCGTAGCCACACAGCTAATCCATACTGAACATGCTCCCATTTGGACAGAGAAAGGTAGCACTTTTGGTCAGGGAGGTGGGACGGGGTGGCTGTAGAGCATCTCACCGTGAGGCGGGGCCAGGGCCGCGCGTGGCCCTCCACCTCGAACTCCCGCACAGCCTCCATTCGGGCCAGTTTGCGCTGGCGTGTGGCCTCTGCCTCTGCTTCCATCTCAGCGCTGATGGGCCCCCGCGCAGTGCTAAGCCCCTTCATCCGACTGTGGAGCAAGGCTGCCAGGTCAGCGTCGATGTCCGCCAGGCGCTGGGCATGGCACGTGTTCCGCACTGCAGCCAAGTGTGAAAGACAGGAAAAACCAGGAGAGATCAGAAAAGTACAGTTACCTTGACAATCCACACACTTACCTAAAAGTGTTTAGGACATTTATAAGTGTTTAAACACTTATAACCATGTATATAATTAATAATGTATATTAACAGGGATGCACTGCTGAACAGGTCTACTGGATACAAGCTCAGGGGCCCAAGATGTCTGGGAGCCCTTGGGCCCCATATCTGTTTGAAGTGCCTTGTTAAAATTTCTTGATGCAGAGTGACAGCACTCAGTCTTTGATGTTAATAAAAGGGCCTCTGAAAACATCCACATTCATGGTTTTCACATTCACACTGAAGGCATCATGTGGACAAATATTACAAAACCTTCACACGGAATGTTAATTTCTGAAGGACATTTGGGCACATAGTGCCAGTGTAGCTAATGCTATATGGGTGACAAAATGATTCCCATGCAGTACTTTGGGCTATATTAGTAAAGCCATGAGAGGAGTGCTGACTGGTGCAGAGTTTGCACATTGAGATATTATTGTTGAAATATTAGTGTGATGCTGTAGTGTCTCAGCTGCTCCTAAATATGTTTTGGCGCTTGGCCTGAATCAGAACAAAATATTCTTTGCAAGGTTGTCTAATCATGTTGATGTGAGCCCAAGCCCTCATGCGTCTTGTATTTATGGCTAATTAACAAGTCCATTTCTTAAAGGCAGCGATATTCATTGATTGTAACAAAAAAAAATTCAGTCATAATTATAGTCAAAAAACAATAAAAATTTAAACTGAAATTTTTCATTTGCATACCATTATCAAGTCAACAGAAGGCACTGTAAAGATTTCTGAACTGAACAAGGTCATTAGGTCAACTAATTTTCAATGTAATATGTGACTGCAACAGCTGTGTCTGCGTGCTCAACAGTACGGAGTGCCTGATGCTTGGTGGAGCAGCTAAACAGGAGCTAAGAACAGAAAAAGAAGCAAGAGAAAGAAACATTTGCAGCATCTTCCAGGAACATCTGATTTTTCCAAAAACATTCATTCAGAGCAACAGTGATGAGAACAACAACAATGCAGAGACGAACAAGCCCACCATGGGAAGTGGTGTGGATGAGGAGCCGGTTAGAAGCCATGCTACCACACCACCGGACTCTGGGCCACTCTGGCTAAGCAGTACAGTAACAGTGGGCATGAAGAGTGCCCACAGTACAGCTCATCTCAGGTACCTGTACAGGCACAGAAGAGGACCAGTCCTGTGAGGTGCAGCCTGATGAGGACTGGCTTGAAACAGTAAATGACCCAGCTTTGTGGGGCGTCGCTCAAAGTGAACAAGCCAACACAGGTCTCATTGGCCAGGAGTTCAAGCGTTCCATAATGGTCGTGCTCGATATCCTGCCTCTGTGAGGGGTAGCGGACTTGGCGGCAAAACTCAAGCTTTAACAAACGAGCAGCTTACATGCCGACTGCCCAACGGCCAATTGGTTGATAGAGAGTGGATAATGTGCTCCCCATCTACAGGAAATTTATACTGCTTTGCATGTAAGCTTTTTTCACTCAAATCGTAAGCATTTGTTACACACTGCTGCGAAAACAGCTCAAGGCGCTTCCTCTCATGTGCATTGTGAGCAAACTTAACACAGAAATTGGATTTTAATGATATTGTGGATGCTTCTGCATAGCAGAAAATGAAGAAGAAATGTCTTGGGTAAGGTAAGACTACTGCATTATTAATTACATTTAGTATATCTTTTCTGCGTTTGTCAATAGGATGTCACTTGGCTGAGATTGTTGACCCTGGTTTTCCATGTTTGCTTTATTTGCTGTGCTATCTTGAACTGAACTAATTTGTGGGTTATTGTGTGGTTCTGGCCTTAACAGAATGTAATGAAAAGTAGATCTCCCTAAAATGTTGCTAAGATACAAGCATATATCATTACTGTAATATCAGTTTTAATTAGTCTATTCCTGCTGCAGTTGTGATACAAGCAAATAAATGTATGTCTTATTGGTACTGTGGCTATGAGCGTGCCTGTGCTATGGGCATGGGGAAAGAGTGTGAGCGCTGTATGTTTTTTTTTCCATGGCCAGGGGCCCACGGCCCATAATCTGTCTATATATATATTAACATATATTTAAAGTAAAGCCCCAAATCTAAATGTAAAAATTTCATTATTTAAATGAAACTTTAAATGTGGCTACATTTCAAGTTAACAATCAATGAGAAAATGGTCTATAAAGAATAATGCAGCCTTAGAAAAAGCCAAGGAACATTTTAGATAATTTTACATATTTTACTAGATGTTTAACATCCAATAAAATAGTGCATCTAGTGTTATTAGATGTATGAAAATACTTTGTATCCTCACTTCTATGTTGGTCTTTTATGAGCTAATAAAGTTTTCATTAAGTCATTCTGTTTCAAATACTGACTTAATCTGACAAAGGCACCCCAAGTTCTACAAATGAGGAGATAAGACAACCTGGGTATTAAAAAAAAGTCCCTAGTAGCATTCTTGCTCCCAAAAACGTGAGCTGATTTGGTTGTTCTCAAAGATAACTCTGCTATGCTTTTCCCCCAGGAGGAGCTTGTTTTTTCTCTTCTCTGCTCTTCTTCTTTTTGGTGGATGAGTGATTCATCACAACTACTTTGCAACGAGGTTTGCATAAATACCGAGCAGTGAGGCAAAACCTTCAGCCAATACACGGAAGCCAGAAATTTATATGGAAATCTATCTGGCAGTACTTGTGGTTCCCCTGTATTTTTAGTTTAAAAAAATCTCTTTCTTCACTCACCCTCTCTTGACTCAAAGGCAACAGAAAGCATACACGGGCACCGCATAACTGCCTGTTCCACGTTTAACGTAACGGCAGGTGTCGGACAGCCTTGGGCTCCATCTTCTCACGGACAGCTGCTCCTCCACACTGTGCTTCTATTTGACCTGCTAAGGACCCCCACATTCTCCTTCACGTCCATTTGTCTGGCACTCATATTGACAGCTAGACTGCGGACAGCTTTGCAGGGAATGCAACTCTCGTCACCCGAAGTTACCTGTCTTGATCTCTAACATCTCGTTTGTACCCTGCTCCTGTGTGCTGCTTGCTGAGCTCCCTCCTGCCCACAACTTTTGATACTATCATGTTTCCCCAGCCTCCTCTCCTCAGCCTGTCAGGAACCTTTGTGTTAAACCAGATCCGTCCTCACCGTTACCACATCGCCCTCCTCTGTTACCAGTTTTGACTGTTACTCTCAGCAGGCGTGCTGCCCAAACCCTTTGTATCTCACTCTGTTTGATCTCCCTTTACATTTCTCCTCTGTGGCTGAATTGATTCTCAGCTTAGCACAGCCAGTCTCTGCGCCCCCCACACCTGGCTGTGTAGTTGTGTTCACTGTCATCCCTAAGTAAGAGAATAAGTTCCAAACAGACACAGACTGAACCTTGATAGTAACAGAGGCTCCATGATCAGACTGACTAGCCTAGCACTGACTGAAATCTGACTGTATTTCCACAGCTTCTTTAAAGTCATGCAGAATTGCTGTATTACATTTACAGCCTACATGCTGTTTAGGCTCAGCTCAAAGGGTCTCTTTACTTGTAGACACAATGCTTTCATTTTTGCTGAACAATGCTTACAGTCATAGACATTTTCCATTCATCAAACAGAACAAAACCAGGCAGGCCTTAAAACCCAAACACTTCTGAAACGGGCTGTGGATAGATTACTTCTGCTTTGTTTTCTCGCAATGTTTGCTTTAAGTAAAAATTGAACATTCCATTATTCACCCTGGATAAAAGAATCTGAAAAAAATCTATAACAAAACCGTGCTGTGCACTCACATTGATCTGCTGTTAAGATATGTAGGTGTCAACCTCCTTACCTCTTTAAGGCTGCTTACCTCTTTGAGGCCTGAAAAGAGAGATTTTTGGTGGAAGCACAGGTGCAAGGCAGGGGAAAGCATCTGATGAAAAACACCAAGCCCCATCCAGTCATTAGATGTGCTGTCTGGGGTGCTTCAAAGCCCAACACAGCCCACTGAAGGGGAGCAAAGCGTGCCCCTTGGAGTGTAATTACACTAGTGTGATGGTTTACCAGTTTCAGACAAATGAACGAACTGGCCACAAGTGAAGCCAGACATTAGACATGGCAGATGGCCTCTTTTTTTTAGAACTACAATCACAAACAGGACCAACCAGGACAGGAATTACGTTGCATATGACATGTGCTGTTGCTCAACCTTACTTGATGGTGGAGATCTATTGATGTCAAATCCAGAATTCAAAAGGGTTTTTGCTTGCTAATTACTGGAAAATGCAAGACTTACATACAATTCAAAAAGATGTCTGATTATTATTATTATTATTATTATTATTATTACTAATAATGTATAATTTGCAACTGGCATTAAAGAGACTATCATATCTGCCCACAAAGCCTACCTGAGTACAGGCACTGGTAAAGTGGAACATAGGTGTGAAGTACAGAAGGACAACCTTCAGGCTTGAAAAGTGCAGATAATACAGTAAATGTACCATGCCTTCTGATACACTTAGTTTGTATTGTACCCAAGGCAATCGGAGCAGCTTAAAACTCCGTATGCAACAAAAGCATGTGAAATGGAACTCAAATTTGCTCAAATGCTCCCTCTCCTCAAGGCTACATCGGCTTACTGGAGATTGAACCCATAGCTTTTATTTTCTAGTTCTGCAGTCACAATGCCAATGTGATGCCCAGTTACAAGTCGGGTGAGTATGAAAAATGTCCAAACTGCAAGATAAATGTTTTTCACAAGCCTCGAGGGCTGACCTCCTCGGACTTGCAGAGGATACTGCTCAGTTCAATCTGTCCTTTTTCCATAGTGAAGAGCATCACATTACACAATACAGGACTGTTTGCCTGTCGTGACATCACTGGGGGGGGGGGGGGGGATTCGCACCATTATGTAACAGGATGCAATTGGCTGAGAGGCCACCGCCATTGAACCCGCTCCCAAAGCCAGGAGTCAGGACCACCCGAGAGTGTGACGGAAGCAGGTTCTCTGAGCGCTTCGCGCTCTGCCGGACAGGAAGCCCTGGGGGAGACAACAGCACATGAAAAGCAAGCGTGAAACATGAAAAAATCAGCACCCTGAGGTCATATCCATATCACAACAAATACAGCAATAACACACACAGGTCATTACTGTAATAGCCAAACCTTACCAATTTGGCACAAGATAGAATACAAAGCTAAAATATCACAGCTTCAAGATTTTGTTTTTTTTTTTTTTTTTCTTCTTTCTTTCTTTCTAAACTCCATCTGTAGGTGTGGAATGGGTGGACAAGGTGGTTGTGGCTATTGGCTTCTGGGCAGATGACACCATTTCCAAATGTTCCATACTAATGTCCACACTGCACTCATGACCTGGACACACTGATTTTCAGTTTTTCCATTGTCACTGTAGTCACACAGAAGTAAAGCACAATTGTACTAGAAGGATGATCCTGGGTCCCCTCCAGCATTATACATTCACACCATTTACCATTATCTTCCCCACACTTTCTGTCTATGCCAATGTCTATGTAAACCTCGTTTAAGTCACAAGCCTTTCTGCTGAAACCAAGTACCCAGAATGCACCACTCCATTCCTCACAGCCTCTAACCACCACCAAGTGTCGAATGCAATTAATAGGCTTTCTGGGAAGGTGACCGCTCCTATCTGTATCGATGCCCACTGTCAGGTGACCTGACAGTGAGGTAAGGCATTTGGCATCCCTGCTTCGACTACGTGACAGAAGGTGTTTACGCTGTAAAAGCAGGCAGGCAGTGAGCAGGAACAACCCACCGAGGGCCATGTTTACGACAGATGTGGCAGGAGCCCCGTGGCCAAACCTGGCCATGGATCAAAGCAAAACATCTTATCCATGTGTGGGGTAGGTGTGTGGGTTTGCCACCGACAACACAGCTCCCAATAAACATCACTTCAGTTATGGGTACCGGTGGCAAGTATATCATGGTATCAAGTACAGTTGGCACTCAGAAGACATGTACCTGAGTTATTAATTAGGTACAATTAAATTGCATGATTATATACAGAGGTGCCAGGGACATATTGTGACAGACACTGAACCCCAGAGAAATACAACATTCACAACTGCTGAAAACACTTTGTATACTACTCTGCCAAAGACCCGAAATCAAAACGAGTTTCTTCCTGCGTGAAGCCACCACTTAAGCAAAAGAACATAAGCCTTTAGTTACTGGAAAAAAACACAGTTTACAGGAAAGTAATCAGGAAGAATTACCTTCACAGTTTTCCAGACACTGAGGGTAAAATGTTTGTCTGTAGATGACGAGACAGCTTGAGGACAATGATGTGCACAGATGCCACTGTTCTCTAAACCCAAAGAGCCGATGTGGCTGCAGGATCGGTCCCTTGGGTACTTTCACTGCTTTTTTATTTTAATTTTAATTTAACGTTTCAAAGCTTATTGCATTTCCAAATGGCTCCTTCACATGGCAGCTGAGGTACTCTACTCCGAAGAGCTGCCAGTTTTCCAGCATAAAGCAGCTTCTTCTGAGACTGTAACAGATTTGTGTCAGAGCTGAACAGAGATATGCAATTCATCCTTCATCTTCATTTTTCTCCATCCTCCATTTCCTAGCAGACCTTCAAAACTGACTGCCAGGAGAAAGATACAGAGCGTGTCTGTGGGTATAAGTCTTGCTTTGCCACTAAAGGCAATAATGTAGAAATGATATTACCTCCAAGATAGCAAGGCATAGCAAACCAATAAGGGGATAACATGGGGATATGTGAATACATACTAAGGCCACCCACATTTGCTCCCAAATATGTGTACTGCATGGTCCTCAGTGTGTGTAAAAACAACTCACCTGAACTGTGTACTATAGTGTAACATAAGCATGAGCGAATTTGACAGGGGATGGGCAAGAAGCAGATCCACTGATACAGCAAAATAAAACCAGAACGTCAAAGCTACATAAATACACAGAACAGAGCTTAACAAACAGTAACCAGGTCGGAGAATAACTCTTAAGATTTATGACTATTTCTGAGAACAGAATAACAATATTCTCAAAAACATACATTTATTTACAAAATAAAACATGCAAAACAGCAGTTGCTATTCCAAATAAAGATATACTGCTACAAAGCCTAGCAAATACATTACCTTTTACACTTTGCAATTGCCGTGAATAAACCATTTATCAAATTCTTATGTGATCTCACGCTTCTTTGCACTAGATTTTATAGTAGGAATTTTAAAAAGTAGGTAAACAAAAGATATTACATATAAAGCAGGCAGTGTGGTAATAAACAGGAACAGACATGTACAGAGGACCCAGTTCATCCCAAGTCTCACAGTGAGAAAACCCAAACAGAATAACATGTGGTTTGTCCTAATCAGATCTGTGAAGAAGTTTGGTCCATGTGGTGCAACATAATGACCTGTCACTCTGCCAGGCCCTGCAAAACCCATGACACACAGCTGGGGAGCAGAGAAATGAACCAGAGACAAAATATAATATCACAGCACAGCCTTTCAGTTCAGCACAGCTGACCTGCACACGCACGCACGGAAACACACACACACACGTTCAGACACACACACACATACACTCACACCCAGACCATAATAAATAATTAAATCACTAACTATTGAAACTTGTTTTTCCTTTTTTATGGTCTTGTGGTACTCAGACATTATGCTACATTCTGAATGAAAACTAAAATCTTTAGGAAACAAAGGAAACACAGTTAAGTGTGCGTTAAACATGTGAATGCTTTAAGTGCCATGTCTTCCCCATTGTCAAGCACAGAACAGGATATGATCTTGAGTACATTATTTGGTGACCACATTTGATCCTTTGCATATCCAGTATGAGGATGAGCACCTGCTCTTCTCCACTGTTATCAGGGTCTGGCAGATGAACACTGAGAACAGAATGCGGCAAATAAACCTATAATGGTCTAATCTTTATTCTCTCCACCTGGCCTGACGCCTTCACCTCGTTAGAGTGAGACTGTGCGTGCGTCGGAGCTGTAAGCTCTAAGTGTGTTTCTCAGGGTGCCGCTCAGGTACTTTCCCCAGAACACACTGCAGCGGTCTCATTTAAAATCATCTGACGTTAGGGTTATAAAATAAAAAAAATATAAAAAAAAACATTGTAAAGTGTCTGAGAATCACAACACAACTTTCTAAAACCCTGCACATTTGTGCATATTCAACATATCATAAAATATATTTATTTGAGCAAATGAAAAGTGACAAATTTGCAATTATTGTGGCATAAATTATTTTTTAAAACAAGTACAAGAGGAGCAATGAAGTAAGATAAGCTTTAGTTCCAGTCTGTCGCCACAACAACACGCCGTACACGGTACAGCACAGACCAGCAGAACGCCAGCCCCATCTCACACAGCAAAACTGTCTAAACACAGAAAAGCAGGTGATGTCATTACCACTGCTACCATGGTAACCTGGATATGCACATGCACAGAGTTCTGTTTCCATGTAATTATGATAATTAACACATTTAATTGCTTAGCAGGTGATTTTTGCTCAAAGTGACAGAGCCATTTTAGATTATTATACCTGGTTATTACCATCAAATCATTTACCAAAATTGTCCTCTCAGATGACTTTACATTTGGTCACTTTGTATGCCTAGGTATTAAACTGGAGCAATTCACGTTGTATGGCCTCAACAGGGAAACAAACAGCAATCTGATGATCATATGATCTAGCAGCCAGCATCTTCCTGGAACAGGCACACATCCATCCATCCATCCATCCATCCATCGACTCATTTCACCTTTTCTCTGTTCTCTGGAGTCTGAACACCTACGACACACCATAATGTACTTTACTCCATTTCCTTGGAAATCCTCCCAGAGTTTGTGAAGAAGTAAAGCCCTGCATGTGATAATCTGTCAGGCTCAGTGAACAAGAGCCAGATCCTAGGTTTAAAAGACTGTCCACTTGACTGCTGCTGATCTGATGAAGAGGCTGAGATGGGATACAGACAGCTCTCATAAAAATACCAGAAGAAGACCGCAGAGCTCAACCTCCCATAAGTGGGGTCCACCGAGATGATGGTGAATGTAAGCCTCTCATGTAACTAAAGGACTATGACTGTTACCGATGGAGAGAACACACACAGAAATTATATGCATGACATGCACACCGAATACATGCGTATTTTCACACACTATGGGATGGAGATTGAACACAATCTGAGCACAGGACATCAGGTCTAACCAAATCACTTCACAACCAAAGAAAAATAACATAACATTGGGTTGTGGTGCCATCAACAGACACAAAGGGCAGACACTTTGCTGTAAGCAGCATGCTAATGAGATAGCTCATGCTTATGGACTTGTCTTCTCCACCATGTCCTGCAGCACTCCGCCATGTCATCTGTCCAGACAAGCCAGGGACTGCCCCGCTTCTTTACCACTGCACCTTTCCTCTCACATTCTGTATGTCGCGCATAAAAAGCATTGTAGAAATGTAAAAAAATATGCACTTAATATGTTTCCTGTTGCACTGTAATATCTCCAGAGAGAAGGATAATGAGCCGGCAGAAAACACAGTCTAAATATCAAGCACGATTTCATTATCAGGGGGCTAATGAGACGTGCCTTACTTTCCTGGAAACAACCAGTGACATTTACGTTTCAGCTGTTACTCTATTCGTGATTTTAAAGCATGTGCAGATCTTTAAAAACAAGCACATACACATCTTTAAAGCTAATGAGATGTTCAAACAATATGTGCAAGTAAAAGAGAACTTCTGCAGTCCATTTATCACAACAGCTGATGTGCAACACCCCTGGAAACATACAGACAACCATTCTTAAGACGAGGTTTGAACTATTCTAAACTTTTCTTTATCAGCAGGTAAGATAAGTAAAAATATTTGTGTGAGAAAACAGGTGGTCATTTTAAGGAACAACATTCTGTTCTGAATCACTTAATTTACTTCAAACAATAACGTAAAACTGCAAGCAAAGAAAACCGAACGATCTCTTTAATATTAAAATTCCACACGTACTGCTATAATTCGTTAAGATAAATAGATATTCTGAGAGCCAGTTCAAGAATAAATATACAATATGAACAACCATAATGACACATAAAACATTCATTTCACCAGTAAAGATCACAAACAAAATGTCTGAACCACATGACCATTTGTCCATTTTTCACTCATTTCTGCAACTCAGGCACCGTGAACTCAACTGCTGTTGAATTTTACAGCTCTTTTAGTCTCCATTAGCATTATGAATTGCAGATGTAAGAGCTGTCAAACGTTCCAGCGGCAGAGCATGAACAAGCTCAGGTTGAAGAACTCTCCTGCTGAATATACAAATGGGTGTCTTGCAGCTTGTTTTCAGTATCGCTGTACCTCAGTAGATGTTGGTTCTGACAATACGTCTGAGGGCCACACGTCAGGAATGTTAATGCCTTTGTCTGGCCTGTGAAGCTGCGCTAACTTACACAGCAGCTCAATGTGCAAATGCACATGGTTGCAGTGGAATGTGCTGCACAGATCATTCACACGTGGTCTTCTGCAAATCTGCTTAGCAGACAGACATCAGTGAATTCCAATTTTGCAAAACAGGCGCAGCCTCCTGTTTGCCCATGATAAAGCAGTGTGCATCAATGCCCACTTTGTGTCTGACTTAAACACACTGAAGGCATCTGTAAAGCCAACCGATCACACAGCGGACAGGCAAGTGTCTCAACCACGTGAACGTGGAAAAGAGGCCAGTTACTGTTCTTTTTACATTAACGTATATGTACACTTTACATGCAGATGCTACAGAGGGGGGAGGGGTGTCCTGATTCTCAAGAAAAACACTGTGAGCATGACCCGTTTCAAAAAAAAAGTAAATAAATAAATAAATAAACTTGTAAGGAGGAAAGCAACGGCATGAGATAAAGAGGAACACGTTATTCACAAACACGTCAGCTCCATGTCGCACCCCTGCTCCAAAAGGGCAAGACACCCAAACACATGTGAGAAACACAGCACGAAGCTCAGTACACAAGGTTCACGCCTACAGCCTTATGGGTATGATTTATTTTATCTGCTGTCAAGGGATTATAAATGACTTGCTTTTAAAAAGATAAGTCCACTGAGAGTTTCCTGTAAACTAGATATTTAAATAAAGATATCGCATCCACAGTGGTGTTAGCAAATAGTGTGAGAACAATGTTATTAAATGTTAATTAAGACAGTTCTGATTATATAGGAGGATCATTTGAGAAGTAAAGCGTGTTCAGCGTAACCGAGAGAAACCCTGCTTTGCAACCATTATCTCTGCACCGACAGATGTGAAGGCAAACTTTAAAAGTGGAAAATCCTTTGTAAAATAGTGAAGAGGAAAAAGCCAATTACCAGTTAAAAGCAATAATGAAATTACTAATGGTACGGCTGGAAAATTATTATTCTAATAGAAAATGGAGTCCAGTTAAGTAAGTGCAAATGTTAGACACTCCTAAGGTGTCTCACCAAGTCTTTTCTGGCTTTGAACAAGCGAACAGCACACACTGCTTCTTTCGTTGTCCTGTGCCAAAAGTGGAGGTGTCCACAACTCACCGACATTGCCTAATCGCAGGTGAAGCTTCCCCCGGACCGCCGTAAAGACGCTGATGGGCGCCACCGTCCCACGCCCGTCTGCGTCGCCACTGACGACCAGTGCGTCCTGCAGGTACTCCGTGGTAATCACCTCCAGCTCCTGCATCACCTGCACCGCGGGTCGTCCCTGTCGCAGAAGGTGCTGGGAACACAGGTCAGAGGTCAGAGGTCAAAACTCTATCAAACCCATGTGGTGATCTCATTTACAAAACTCCTGCTGGGCTCTTGGCTGCTGTTGCAGTTTTGTGCTTTGTTTTAGTCATTTCATTTGTATTAGGTATTGCAATGAAAAAGCATATCCTATGTAATTTAACTATACACAGTAGCATAGTAAAACACAGTCAGGCAATCAGGTATAAAATAAATGTTAAAAAAATTAACTAAACCGTAATAATCAGAGCTTTGACTACATTGAAAAAGCTCCATTGTGATGCTGCCGCCGCACAAACCCACCTTGAGCTCCACAGCCGCAGAGCCAATGAGGAGCAGCGAATCTCCATCCCACACGTCAATCTGCAGAGTGTGGAGCGCCAGGTAGCGCAGGAACCAGCGCCGCTCACCGGGCTTCAGAAAGTCCACATCCACCAGGTACGTGAGCTCCAGCCCTGGGGAGCCTTCGGGGGGAGGAAGAGGCATTGTTTAATATTTCAGCAGGGACACTGGTCTCTCATGTATCCTTCTGCAGGGACACAATTGAGTATCCCAATGCCCAGCAAGGTGACGTGCCATGAATTCTGGGATACAAAATGGCCACCATGCATCACTCAAGCAGACACTGCAAATTGGTGGTGTCTGAAATTATCTTGTTCCTTAATATTAACTTGAAAGCATTACACAATTGGATCCCTTAAAACCACACATTAATTTCTGAACTGAGCATAGGATCGGTTCAAGCTAGCACACTGCCTATGGAAGGATGACAGCTGAAACATCAACTTAAAAGCTACCCATTTCTTTGTTAACCTGTTCAAAACGTACATTCTAAGAACATTAGGTGTCTGCTCCAAGCTACACTGTCCCATGGTAGAAAAAATCAAAGAATAGCTCAATTTATCACAACAAATTAAGTGTATGCATATGTGAATGTGAATGTCAAGTGCTAACGTTTCAGGACAATAATGACCCAGAAAATAAGTTAGACCTCAAATAAGTGTGAATTTTAAACAGACTGGGTCTGATGGGACGTCCTGACCTTTGGGAATTGAAAGAGAAGCTCTGTATTTGGAAATGTGTCCTCTTCGTGTCCGGAACACTTATTTTAAAATACGGTTCTCTGGTTCGAGTCACAGAAATACACAGCAGTGACAAATGTAATTTAAGGGTTTGATTCTAAACTCAAGACCAAACATCTCCGACCTAAACTCCGTGTGGTCACCTCTTAGTGCTACACAGTACAGAAAATGATTACACCAAGTGGGCTGGAGCTAGAATCCCCCGCCAAATCACATCCAGGTCCTGCTGATTAAACGCAAATGCTGATGTGCCTGAGGCTTCCAAGTATACAGAGAACTCAGGGAAGAGTGATTGCAGTCAAAGTTAAAATTCAGATAGTGAAGGGAGCAGGGAGAGTTATTTACCAACCAGCATCAGCACTCAAAGGCAGAAATAAAAAATCTATATCCCATGTACGATGTGCATGAGGGGCTTTAACTTCTACTCCACAAAGCAGGCCTGGACTGGGCTGACAGAACCACAGATGTTTGAGAAAAAACAAAATTTTAGAACAGAAGCTTGAACAAACACAGTCAGGTCCTGTGACTCTTACCTGGATCTGTGGTTCCGTCCGTGTTGACAGGTGTCAGGACACAAGGAAGCCGGTCCACAGGATTCCCATGAGTCCTGTCTGCCGTGAGCAGAAGCAGTCTCTGTGTTTTCACAGGTGGGAAGCGGTACACCTGAAAGGTGAAGTACACAGACTTGGGCCAGTCCGTGTTACTGCCATCCTGTGGGACCCTACAAATGGACAGCAAGGTGACTGACAAATAAAGGTGAGGGCAGGAGGCTATTACTCAGAACACTCATTTACTATTACAAAAAAACAAAATTAACTTGTTTAAACGGAATAACACAGGTGGCTTTAAAAACCACAGTTTAACAGGACATTGTGAGAAAAATGAAAATGAAATACTATTTGTTATTGTACTTATAATCCAGGGTCTATCCGCTGAATAAAAGCACCACTAAAACAGCTTTAGTAAGAATGCCAAACCAAAGAAATACATCTTAACTATGAGTTTAGTATCACTAAAATACAACATTTATATTGTTTCACAAATAAATATGGTTGTCCATGCATCATACAAGCCTAGTATTTGTAAAACGTTGTTGTGATTGAAAAGGATCTGAAAAAAATGACATCTTTCTCTCTTTCCTGAGAAATGTTTATTAAGTAATGTCCGTCCGTCCATCCAATTTCCATATCACTTATCCTGCATAGGGTCACATGGGAGCCTGGAACCTATACCAGGAAGCTTAGTGCACAAGGCGGTAAACATCTTGGATAGGATGCCATCGCAGGGCACACACACACACACACACACACACACACACACACACACACACACACACACTATGGGACATCTGGAAACACTGATCAGCTAACAAGACATCTCTGTACTGTCAGAGGAAATCAGAGTACTGGGAGGAAACCCACAAAGCACAGAGAGAACACGCAAACTCCATGTACACAGCACGTAGGCAAGATGTAAACTCTCAACCTGGAGACACAAAATGTGACTTCAAACCTCATTGTGTGCTTTTCAAAGTTTCTCTCATTCAATCACACAGGGAAAACTACACAAAATCGCCGAGAAAACAAGTGATGTAACAACTGCATCTCACCCAAATGCTTCCCAATAGCCTCTCTAGAGCAGAGCATATTAAAAAGGATAAAGGCAGAAATAAATTCTGTATTTCCGATGACAAGATTAGAAACCAATCACTGAGCATCGAGTAGAAACAATGTTGACTGAGCGCACCAAAGAGAAACACTAAGCGCAAGCACGGATGCAGAAGCAAACAAGCAAGTGGCGATATTCCTCAATTAAAGACTTTCATTAATATTCATCCAGTAAACAGACAAGAAGAATAATTGCAGAGCCTGCGAGAAAAGCGGGAATTACACCATAATTACAGTGCGCACACAATGAGCGTAGGCCTAGCGTGCTCCTTTGTGTCTTTCATTAGGTAATTAATATCTCAAAGCGTGCACTAACCGGTTCATATATCTGTCACCTGCACTTCCTCCATCCTGACCTCTGCACACTGCCCTTTGACCCAGGAAATTTTCAAATGGGCAACCGAAGGCACAGAAACACAAGCAGGTGATTCTGCAGAACAGCCAAATCTTTCATTGTGTAATGAGGGCCGCTTTGAAAACCCCTTTTTAATTACTGTGACCTCCTGGTTATAAACTTGTGAGAAGAATTTAATTAGAAATGCCAGAGAAGAGCTAGCTGGGTATTTGTCATATGGTGATGTTGTGTTACATATCTACCCATACATGGTCAAGGGCTCATGACAGTGAAGGTTTTTCTTGAATCGTTTAAACTGTTTACAACATACACACTTTAAAATAACACATTCTTTCCATATGTTATGAAAAAGCTTTTAAGTGGTCTAGTTAAATGCACACAGGTACAACAGCATTTCTGCCACTTGACTCTTGTACCATCTTTGCTATGTGTTCTGTTTGTTTTTCGAGATTGTTGCCATATCTTGCAAAAGTGGAGTTACTTATACTGTATGGAAAATAAGATGCAAATCAATGCACTTATAAGGAGTTTACACAAAAAAGTAAAGCAGTTCTTCCTAAAAAACTAATAATGAATATTATCATTAACTTACAATAGAGAACTGTAAACTTTTCACAATAATAATCACGTGGCAAGATTTATATCTGATTTTTGGCAGCACTAACAGCTGACGACACCACTGCCCTGGAGGAGAATGTCATGGAAATCTAGGAGTGAGCGTCCCAGCATGGTCTGGAACACCAGCCCACCTGGAGAACGCCAGGAACTGCAGCACGAGCTTGTTGCACTGCAAGGGGTCGAGCTCCTCCTTCTCAGAGTTGAAGTTGACAGGCTCAGCTGGGTCCAGGACCTCAGCCACCTGGCCGCCCGAGTCCAGGATGTCCCGGAACCCTGCAGAATACAGGTGTGCCATGGAGCTCCGGGGCATCAAGGAGGCGGAGCTAAACAGCAGACAAAAAGCATCCATACCTATTAGCTCCTTATTTATTGTCCAGCCTATTATTTTCACTGAACTCTTAAATGAGCTTGAGAAACTGAGCGTGTAGTTAAAAGCCCTCAAAGCTTGTGCTTTTAAGCGCTGCAATTAAAAGCCAAAACAAATGACAAGAAAAGCATTTCAAATAATGTCTGTTTTGTTTGTTTTCCACGTGGCACTAAGCTTTAACCGGACGCCTCAGCCTATTATGGGTCATGCCCCCCCACCCTTTTACTCACCTTGACGTCTGCGTTCCCAAGGCTACAATGGGTGCGTGCACAGGGGTGAACATGACTTCCTGGAGCGGATCCTCGTCCTGCATGGGTTGCTCCGTGGGTGACCGGCTCAGAGCCATCTCCAGGTGAGTTATACTGCTGGCGTAGGGCAGCTCCTATACGTCCACATCAAAGGAAGCGGTCTTATCTATCATATGCTCATACATGCTACATATACATGAAGGCTCTGTGCTGCGAAGACTGATCCACTCCTCCACAGCCGCCGTGATACATGATGCATGGAAGTGGCTGGGTGACTACATCAGCAACATAACAGCATGGGCCTGTAGTGAGAGACCTGGAGGCTCGCTCAGTAATGACCAGACATGTCGGTACCTACACAGCCTCACTCACTCACACTGCCTATGCTGTGCTCCTCTTCTTTCCTAAAAATTGTTTTCCAATTGTCATTAATCTTAACCCAAAATTATAATTTTGTTAATGTAGAACAAACTCTATTGCATGGACAAAGAAGCAACTGTTTCCCAAAAGAGAAATCAGCCTTTGATGTCAGGAAAAACACGTATGGTTTCCACAAGTTTTACAGTAACGGAGCCCATGCTAAACAACTATGTCTGGTATATCTGCCTTTTTAGGATTCATAAAAAAGGATAGCTAATGCTCATTTTGGAGTGTGTTGAAAGGTATAGCTCCAGAGAAAGAAACCTGCTACAGGGTACCTAAATAAGTAAGTCCTGTTTCTTTGACTTTGAAGAAACAACATTTCTAGAAGCCAAAAAAGAACTTTTTCAGGATTTGCCTACACAAACTTGTGTGTGTGTGTGTGTGTGTGTGTGTGTGTGTGTGTGTGTGTGTGTGTGTGTGTGTGTGTGTAAGCATGTGCACGGACTCTTACAGCGTGTGACAGCTGGTATGACGATGCCATCACAGAGGGGTAGAGCTGAGATGGGAACTGCTGTTGCCATGGAGACACAACGGAGTGGCTGATAGTGGGGTACCGTGGAGACGCTGCTAGCTGGGATATGGACAGCTGTAAAACCGTCAGACAGTGCTTAATAAACTGCACTGTATCACAGGACATAAAGAGCACGTGTAAACAAGTCCATGTAACTCGCTACATATGAGAGGTATAAACCTGAACCTGTAGTCAATACAGCTTCTACAAAAACTTTTAAAGTTTAATAACGAAAAAGAATGAAAGAAAACGTCTGTAAATGGGCACTAACTTTTCCATTCAAAGTTACCAACCGCAGGATAAAAACTGCTTTACTTCTGAGACAGCTGCAATACTGCAAAAGGGCATCTCTTCACTGTTTCCTGCTGGTTGACGTATATTGTACAGTGCCCTCGCAGAGAGAGGCAGAATGTCTGCAAACTGGTCTATTTTGAAAACCCGTGTTTACAATCACTGACTCAGCCCCAGATCAAATGCCTTTGTTATTTTCTCCAATAAATAGTTGCGAGTCCACATTATGTAAATATGACACAAAGCACAAATGGATCAGCAAGCGAAAGTAAGGTCTAATTTTTCCAGCACAGGGCACTCCAAGAAGAACATTCAGAATATAAAGAAAACATCATGGATGTTCAAGACAGCTTGCAACAGAACTTTCTAAATGCAGAAATGAAGATTCAGTGTGAAATTTGCACCTAATGTATACCCACAGAAAAACACCAAGGATATTTTTTTAATAATGGTTTCACTTATGGCAGCATTAATAAAACAATACAAAAGGAAACAGTACAATTACGTTCCTCAGGCTTCCAAAATGCACATGTATCTTAAAAAGTGCAATATGGTGCCTCAACATTGATGTCCACAAAGCAAAACTTACCCCAGGGCCTTGTGGAGATTTTCGAGCAGAGACCTGAAGCAAATCATCCTCGCTCCCACCTGGAGCTAAAAACACAATCAGAACAACTCTTAAAAACCTTTTGCTCTGGTGCCATATTATCAGACTGTTGTATCATACAACTTTTCAGTGGCTACTCTGTAAACACAAATCTTACAATGAACGGTGTTTCTGAAGCTGGGAAAAAGAACAATGCAAATCCTCAACCAGAACACACATTTTTCTGTCCTTAGTTTCAACCCGCTTGTAAATTTCCATATAATCAGCGTTTACTTAGCAAAAAAGCTCCCATATACATTGTCACATTTTATTGTATCTATTAATTTTCATTAGACCTCATTAACTGAGAGCTTAAAGCTGCATAAGGCAAAAGAGGTGCCATGAAAAGCTGGTGGTGATAAACTACAGGCTCCTTATAAAAGGGCAGTCTGAATGAGACCCCAGCTGTCCCTCCTGCACTGCAGAAGCTGCCACACAGCTGCTTTCAGCTGTGCCCCCTCGTGTATACATGCACCACAAGAGGACATAATTGGAATTGTTTGTATTCTGAGAATGAGACAACATGAATGGTTTTTGCTAATTTATTTGAAAACAGTCAGTGTGTATAATATTAGTTTGACCAGTGAACAACCAAAGTGAAACCAGAAATTGGACATGATTGTGTTTAATATGGCTGCCTGTCAATTTCACACAACAGAGTCAATAAAAGCCCTGAAACAGCAATGTCACAGCACCCAGACACGGGGCCATTCTAACGCATAGCAGACCGAGAAGACTGAGCTGGACAGTGCCATGCAGGAGGAAGAGGGCACTGAGGCAGCTCTCTCCTGGACAGTGCCATGCAGGAGGAAGAGGGCACTGAGGCAGCTCTCTCCTGGACAGTGCCATGCAGGAGAAGGAGGGCACTGAGGCAGCTCTCTCCTGGACAGTGCCATGCAGGAGAAGGAGGGCACTGTGGAAGCTCCCCCCGTCCCTTGTTATTCACACGGACAGGACCAGACTAGATTATGCAGAACAACTGCCTGCGTTCCCAGTCCCAGAAGCCCACAAATGTGTGCACATTTCCATTCTGCCGCAGTGCTGAATTTCAAGCACCGTTTCCAGAACCAAAGTCATTCGACAAGCCTTTATAGCATTACCAGTTATAGGCAACTGGAAAACCCATTGACACGGCACTGAGGCCCATCAGAAGAAAAACTGACGTCCTCCAGTCTCAAAGGCACAGTGTTACCCAACAGCCATCTAGGGAGTGCTCAAGACCACAGAGCGAAATGTGCTCTACTTTCCCCAGTACATCTCATAGGCACTAGAAGCTTGAAACTTTAATATCTGTATGTTTATAACTGCCCCTGGACCTTGGCCTGTGCCACATGACACCATATTACACACAAGTATCCTGCACCTTGGCTACAACACTTCCCTTCTTCAAGTAACCATTGTTTTGGAGGAGGGGGGGTGGATTTCCTCATGGAAAGGTGTGAGAACTAACAAACTACCCTGGTCCTCTCTCTACAGGTCCCTGTTAAAGCAAAAAAATGATTCACTGGGTACTCAGGAATGGTTGTACTGAGTTGTTCAGACCCCTTCTTCCAGACAAACAGATGTAATCATGTATCACTTAGTTATAAAATATATTTATGTAACACAGTCTCACATGTAATGCTGGGACATTAAGAAATATATACATAGCTCCTGTATATCCTGAAATTGTCCAATGTCATGTATAACCAACATACTACATATGATATGGCTGCTTCACAGAAAATGGAAAAGGACTCTACATAAAAAACACTGTTCCATGATAAGTTTTGCATGTGCGTGCGTGCGTGCGTGCATGCGTGAGTGCGTGCGTGCGTGCGTGAAGAATTTAGTCCTGGTGGTCTAAAGCAAAAAAACTGAATTACTACAGCTGCTGGTAGATTGAATTTAACCGTTACGCCATTACATCTCAGATCAATCTTCCTTAACCTCGAGGGTCTATGTCCAAACTCAGCCCTTTTTTAAAAATCAGATTTACCAGCCTTTCATCTCTGGGCAGGAATCTGGCCACAGAGGTAACTATGCTTCACAGCAATTGGTTGATTACTGTCAATTAGTCTGGTATTGTGGAAACTGCCACTTTCCATATCTCAATGGAGACATCTCTAATTACCTCGGGATGCTGTGCTGCTGACCTGTGAAATAGGCTGCTGACATCTCTATTGTGGAATTCTCTGAAACATGCACTCTTTCCACAAAAGTATCTAAGTTCTAAAATGGTGTCGCACAGGGGCAGGGTCCTACACATGCTCCTGTCGCCTGACACTTCAATCAAACCCCCAGTGTTGTCGTAACCGAAAAACTCCACAGCCGGCTGGTGTAAAAGTTCATCTTTAACTTTGCCTTCCCCTGACCGGTGGTGTTCTCCTGTGCGTTCAAAATTTGACAGTACGTTCTTCTTTTGCACACACACAACGGCAGCGTGATACAGCTTTCCACTCCGAGCTCAGTTGGTTGTCCATTCTGTGGCCTTGTGGGAATATGACTACTTGAAGGGCAGCGTTTCAGTAATATCCTGTACTTCGGGGAACAAAATAATTACCAGAGGTTCTGCTAATAGCAGAAGTATATCATATAAATTAGTAGAGATTAATCTGTGCTTAATGAAAGGTGACTGATATTAATATTCATGCGGCCACTTAGATAATTATGCCCTTATAGCCAAGATCATAAACATTTGGTATTTGGCACGTTCTTTGGCAATTACTTGTTCACAGCTGAATGAAAATCTTTCTATGTTTATCATTTTTATGACTCAAACAAGCACCGATGGGCACTTGGCAAGAGACACTGAAGGTGCTTTGAGTTGGTATGATATTTGATAAATGATGACCCTTGGAGAACAAAATAATTCCAATTTAGGTTACTTTATGACATGTTTCACTGTTGGTTTATGCTGAATATGATCTAAGAGCAATAGAAAATCATCCTTTACACATCATTACAAATAATCTTCCATATTGAAATTTAAGGGAAAGCATGATATTTTGCAGCTTCACTTCTTCCTCAGTCAAAAGGCAACTGATAAATCTTAAAGCCATTGTGCTAATTTCATACTTCTCTGTATGTGACAATTGCAATTAAAATTCAGAGATGAAGCCAAGACACCAAAACGAGTCACTTAATTCATCTGAAGGAAGTGCAGTAAGTGGCAGGCCAAGCTCCTGTCAAATCAAGACACATATCACTAGTGTCACTTTTGGTCATTAATTGTGACTGGTCGCCATGGCTCAACAAAACCACGTGTACTGTCATATGTAACGGTTTTTAGGATTAAAGCTTTAATTACTTTACAAACCCCTCCACACGAGGGCACTGCACACCCGGTTAGATGGTCACTATTTGTCCAGCTGATGTATAAAGAAAATGATCCAGGACCCGGATACAGGGCAACAATGCTGTGTAAACACAGTGCTGTATATTCAGAGAACATCACAATAGGCCTATACTGTAGGAGGAAAAGCACAATGCCAGGTGTATTTGAAAAAACAAAAACATCTGTAGACCTACTCAGATGTATTTAACTATAACTTAGTGTTAATAGTATACTGACTACATACCGGTAAATTAGACTGTATTATGTAATACTGTGATAGGCTATTAAATGTTGTTAAACCATGGTGTACAAGTTGATTTCAATGGTTGGTCTTAAAAAAATTACAGTCCATTACAAAGTCTGTAGCATAACATATACAGTCTACAAAGATGGTATGCCATTTTTTTTCCTTTTATTTTATCAATAATCTGATATGAACACCAATTTTTGAGAAAACGTAATTTATAGGTCATCAAAACTGACCAAATATCATCTTACCACAGAATGCACACAAACAACTCAGCTTTTACTCATCAGGTACTGATTCAAAGTTATGTAAATTTCTAGTTGGGCTGCTGTCAGCTTCATAAGGACTCATAATAAAGTGTCGTTCCAAGTAATAAAGTCGTAAGGAGGTAGAACCTCGGAGTGCCAGCCCTCCGCCTGCTCCTTGTCTGACTGCACCGTTTCCCTGCATAATAAATTACCCCCTTCGTGTTCACACTCTTACTGCAGTAGCTAAATGGAGTGACTAATGCCACACGTTGTATTTACCGAGCTCCTAATCACATTCCTCAGATATAAGAAAAAAGGAGAGGGGGGATGAAAAAAAATCACCTTTCTCATTTTTCTTGGCAGAAATCTTCCCGTGAGTCTCCAGTGAGCCTCTGCCTAATGTCTGACCCTGCGCTTTGGCCGTTTCTCACTTATGAGCTGCTTTGACACACGGTCACATTAGGAAAAGAGAGGTTGCTGGGAAAAGCCATTTTTTGAGTCTCAGGCACTTAATTAAAAAAACACATAAATGATGTGGGACCACTGGAAGGGCTGAGATAACTTCACAGCTGCCGCAGTCTCCCAAATGACAGTGTAATGATGGACAGCATTCTGAACTTCTTCACAAGTAAACAAGTGCACACGTGCACTTCATGAAAGGGGAAATAAAACTCTCCCAACATGGAGAAGTATCCTCCATCTTTTATAAACACTTCCAGCTAAACAAATTACTTCTAACTTTTCTATAACTTCAAACAGCCCACTGTGAATGCACCGTTTCTCATGTGTTATGCGACTAAAACATAAACAATCATGACCCGAGGTGTCAGGCACACTCCTGCATGCCCAAGTGCCAGAGAGGGGCTATTACGCATCATCTTTGCCTCGCAGCCTCTCTGTCAGAGCTGGGGGGGGCAGATCTTCTCTCAAAGTACTTATCAAGTCGCTACACTGACCTGGTGACAACTTAAAGTTGCAGGACATGCTTTTCATGGCAACCGATTGCTAGTAACCTGGAGCTTAGGCCTAACATCGCAGTGCCGGACTGGAATGTGGCTGTACCTCGGCGCGGAGATGGAGACCTCTTGTGCCAGGAAGTGTCCTTTGGCATATTCTGTGTGGCAGGGGAGGTGCGCGCAGTCTGCTCCTGGAGGCGGAACGTGAACCTAAACCTCAACACCCCTCCTTCTGGATCCTCCCTCTGGAAGAGAACAGAAAGAGGACATTACGCTGGGCAACACAGGTACAGACTGAAACAACCTGACAATGTGTCCTTCTGTACTGTAAAACATTCATGGTCCCTAGAGTTTGTTCATAATATTAATAGTATGGTGAAATGGCAAAACATTTTACATGGGAGCAAAGGAAAAAATAAATAAACTCTCAATGGCCTAGATATATTTCAGGTCTGCATTAATGAATATATTAAAGTTTAAAAATGATGAACTGGACTACAGTGTATACAGCAGGCAAAGAGCCAAAAGAAGGTCTACAAACTGGAGGTTAGGGTGTGTGAAGGTAATCATAAAGCACCTCCCATGGCGTGACATACCAAGATGAGTACTGCCCTCCCGAGGTCTCGTTATGCATCGCAACGTTATCACAAACTCAAGCACAGCAAGCGGGAAGGAAAGGTGTTAAAACACGGTTGTTTTCCACGTGGTAAGGAGGCAGCAGCACTTGGACAGCAGATGGACCAACACTGCCACTCACAATCCTCTCCTGCCAGCGTCCATAACCAACACTGTACTGCACAGTCTGAGCTGCAGAAAAGATCCGTCCAGCAGGAGCCTGACACTGACGAGCAGATCATAAAGCCAGCCTTTGACAGAAAGCCAGTATATAATTTATGCTCCCGTGTGACCTTACGGAGCGGGTCAACACGGGTGAGTGGCAGGCTGCCCGCTGAGAACCCCTGTATTGATCGCTAAATGTCGGCACTTAAGGTAAGAGAAGGTGTGTCTGGCACCTCATAATCCTGCCAGGCGTCTCCTTTTACAGGCAAAAGCGAAGCACCCCAGTAACACAACAACGTTCGCCAGGACAAGCAGCGGTGAACACAGAGGTCTCCTGCTCAGGAAACACATGGCAAAACATGGCATTATATAATTATCCATAATAAGACATAATGATATAGTTTAGGGTGAGTAATGATACAGATTTCAGCAAGAGGTTCTATTACAGTAAATGGGTAAGAACAACTCAAAGAACCTCATTACTCCTGTTTCACTGACATGTAAGTTCATTACCATACTCAAAGACAACATATTCGTGCACTGTGGCAGAAATGATGCACTCATGTCTTTTTCAGCAAAAACATGTGGGTCCTTACGCACTATGTATTTCTGTCAGTCTAAATCCATGCTGTAGAACAATGGCTTTCCTTTGTTACCTTCATTATGGCCATTTTAATCTCCCAATGTAATTGTTTTACTCCGTCACTCTGCTAGAACCTGTTCCCCTTCATAAATATCAACACTGTTTTTATATTGTGTGTTCTCATGTACACTTGCTCTAGACAAACTGTTGCACAGTTTAAGCAGGCGGGTCTGCTTGTAATGAAACCCACATGAAATTATGCTAAACAGTATAGGGCCTCCTGAATTTGACACTGTGCTGGTGATGAGGTCTGTAAATGCAGATGTCAGGTATAGGAAGGGGGAAAACTACATACTCAAACCATGCTGTATCTCTGAAAAAAACACAGGTAAAATTATTCACAAATGGACAATAATGTTATGTAAGGATGCCTTATACAATCTCTCTTACCCAATAAAGATGCGTACTAGGTACAGTCAAACAACAGGACAAAGACGTAGGAACATGCTAAACTACAAATGAAGATCAGAAATATCTAGGCCTCCCAGACTGCCAACAGGAAACTGTCAGGTGAATTGTTATATATGAACACGTAACTACTTCTCATAAATTAGTTTATTCTGGCCACCCTGTGAGAGACTGACTTAAAATAAACACTAAGTCAAATAAAGCACATTCCCATGGTGTACAGCTGTGTGCTGTTCCACATTTACTGCACAACTTTCCCAGACACTGTACATGTATAGACCTGAGCAGAGCATGAGGCCAGAGCAGAAGAATAGAGGACAACAAGGAGAAGTGGACAAGTCCAAGCTGACAAACAGCATGATGTTCCTCACCAAGCCAACTGATGCAACATTCAGCAACGTGAAACAAAACACCTCAAAATAAGACCTTCAGTGCTCACTGGAGTAGAAGCAGTTACACTTCCCACAGGGAACACTGCTGCCTTCTGGATACATCATTCCTACACACGACAACACGATGTGAAGACCTGCAAGGGGCAACTTTGGAGAAATATAACAGGAAATTCAGCAATACACCAACTATAATATCACACAGCGATGGGCATTGCTTTGTTTTACAGAGTATTTTGAAAGTGGTCTGGCAGATGGGCAGAAGAACATGACGGTGCAGCCCCTAAAACCCGAGTGTGGTGATGAGAGGATGGATACCTTAGTGGAGCTCCTGTCAACAGGAGGTGCTGCATAGACCATGACTCCTCCAGGGTTTGGGCAGGCACCTCCCTGAAGTGCCAGACATGCCTCAGAGGATGTGTCAGCATCACCCGCCACCAGTGAGGGACTCCACGCGACCCAGCGCACACAGTGCATGAAGGTCATCCTGGAGGATGAGGTGAGCAGCAGCTGCGGACACAGAGGAAGGGCACCACATCAGCATTGTCACAAAGAGAAATAGCACAAATGCCTCATCAGCAACATCACACAGAGAAATGGTACAAACCCCTCATCAGAAGTGTAACACAGAGAAAGAGCATGACTCTGAATCAGAAGTGTGACACAGAGAAAGAGCATGACTCTGAATCAGAAGTGTAACACAGAAAAAGAGCATGACTCTGAATCAGAAGTGTAACACAGAGAAAGAGCATGACTCTGAATCAGAAGTGTAACACAGAAAAAGAGCATGACTCTGAATCAGAAGTGTAACA
>JABJVR010005303.1:0-13690 GCA_025773905.1 Chitala chitala | reverse complement strand
CTGGGAACGCCTCAGTGTCCCCCCGGAAGAGCTGGAGGAGGTGTCTGGGGAGAGGGAAGTCTGGAGGTCACTTCTTACACTGCTGCCCCCACGACCCGGCCCCAGATAAGTGGTAGATAATGGATGGATGCATGGAAGACTAATTTAAGTCAAAGCTGTTGAATGTAAGGCTTTTTTGTTAACAAATGAGACCTAAGATTAGCTTGGTTGAATTAACACTGGCCTGTCCTACTGTAGGAGTTTTTACACGGGTTTGTCTCCTTTGTAGGAGCTTTCACACGGGCCTGTCCTCCTGTAGGAGCTTTCTTTGAAGGCTTAATTGTTTGTTTGCACAATATATTTATACGTTTGTATAGACGTTACAATAAAACTAAATTATGTTTCTGTTTAAATTATGTTCCTGTGCATATTGATTAAGAGATACACCTGAGCTATTTGTGAGAGTGTATGTAAGTGTACATGCGTGTGTTCCGTGTTTTCCCTGGGACAGGTTCCAGGTTCTGTGTGTCACGTTCCCAGGGGCCCCAAAATGGATACATGATTCAGAAAAATATCTCAGTATGCATGAGAAATAGTTGTTTTGTCTAACACATCTTCATAGTGCCAGAACTGTTGTGATTCATCTGCCAGGATTTGAATAACTTTGAAGTTATCTTATTCCATTATGCTGTATAATCATGACAAAATATGGGATTAACAACAGGACTTTCATCATATGGCCGTTGTCACACTTAGATTGTGCTATGACATCATAATTGCATGACATAATCAACATTTCTCCATTGTTATGGCCAACTCTTAGTGACAAAAAAGTACAAATCATAATGCACACTGCAAATGTAAGAATCATTTATTTTTTAAACATTTTTATTCATACCATACTGGTTAATAAATACAAATTTAATGCATTTTAGAAAATAAAAATGAATGAAAGTGCTGACTTGCCACAATATATTCAGTAATGCTCACAGATTTACCTTCTGTTTGGAGTGAGACATTACCCATTTTCAGGAGGGTGTGCTGGCTGCCAGGTAGCAGACACACCTTCAGGCTGCTCCAAAGTGTACGAGACAGCGAGTCTGGAGATCCACACTTCAGCAAACTGTTTGGCTCAGAGAGCAGGCTGTTTGCAAAGATCTGCAACAAATGGGGGACGCCGTTTGCTGTGACTCGGCTGTGCCTCATAATTTGTTTGAACAAATTGTTACAGGATTACTGGTCCATTTGTCTCATATTGATTTCCCTGTCCGTATTATGTCACGGCTCTCGGTGTCGAAAACACTAACAAGCACTCACACAGAGGCGTGATTAATGAGACAAACCCAAGAAAATCTAAATGGGGCTCATTCATATCTCTGGCCTTTGGACGATACTGCAGAGAAAGCGAAACGTCTCATGGCTGTCTTGTTCTCACAAACTTCTGGTTATCTTTTCCTTTTAGCTGAACAGTATTAATGTAAGGCAACTGGCTCTTCTGTTACAGTACGTGACTGACATCATACCTATTTGCATAGAATAGAACAGTGGTATTGTGACATCACACACAATGCACTCACACACACACACACACACACACACACGAACACACGTATGAGCTGTTTTTGCTTAGCTCAAGGGTAGCCAAATATGCAGTAGCTTGAGACTACATTAGAGGCAAATGTTCACATGCAGAAATATGCCCCAGGGTGGAAACGAAATGTTTTTTCTTCTTTCCTCAATGTAAAAAGAGGCATTCTGTGCTTTCTTGGCAATTGTGAGATGTATCGTATCCTTGACAGCAAACTGAACTGGGACTTCATTGCACAGCGAACACTGAAGTGCAGCTCCACACATCCACGGGCTTTGGTAGCTCGCTGCCCTTTAAAGGCAGATGTACACAGTTTTGTCCTCGAGGGCTCGCGTTCTCCTTAACGTTGGAGAGATACACTAAATGCCATCGTTTCCTCTAACACTTCAGAGGGCCACAGCAGGAATCTGTGCCTTCAGCTACTGGAAGTGTGCCTGGACCAAGCAGGGAGGATTTTCTTCCAGCAAAGATAATAAATAAACAAACTTCTGGAGTCAAAACACTGGAAAACACCAGGCTGCTCTGCCAGCCGTTTTGGGGATTTCAGTCAAACTGGATAGGATAGGACTTTGGAGCCAGTATGCAAATGAATGTGTGCTTCAACAACCTCATGATAATTAGGCTTTTATACCACTCAGGGGTGGTTAGCTGTTTAAAATGTGCCCAAGCTTCAGTTTAAACGAAATTAATGGGAGACTAACGCTCTCTGCCAAAGCTTCGAATTATTTAGTCCTAATCATGGTGGGGAAATGAAAACGGTCACTGCAGATATGAGCATCCCCTCGTAGCAGCTGTCTCTAGCCTGTTGCGCCCTGATAACTACGTACATATAAAAAATGATACAGCTCAAAGAGTATAAACCAAGGGTGGAGTGAACAGTGGTGGACCCATCTGAAGTCCAATCGGTCTCTTAGTGCCCTCCCTTTCAGCCGCTCGCTTCAGAGAAGAATTAAATAACAATGTAAGGGACATGTTTGTCCCCTCCATGTTTAGTATGGCCCCTTTGTGGCCGACCCATTTTAAAAAGATGCACAGCTACCCCTGGTACAAACACCTCATCCTTCAAAACATGTAATGCAGCATGTTTATGGACAGAACTTCCCCCAAACATGCAGAAATGCAAACTCTGCTTTTTTATAGGCTGCCTTTTTCAAGTCATTCAGCTTGCTTTACTTTACCCTGTGCACAGTTAAATTTTATAATCTTGTACGTGATCTGTGAAACATATTCCACTTAGGAAGGAACAGTTCAGCAGGCAAACCTCTCAGACTCTCCAACACAGCCAGCTTTCACTTTGTTTGAAACTCTACCAGAAGTTATAAAGGACCATGTTGCGATGACAGTAATAGATTATAATAACCTTGCCTTCAGCCATTCCAGCATGAAAAGGTTACCACTGTTTTGATGTCCACATTAAGAATTCAAACCAGGCTCGCACTTTTAAACGCTTTCCTTTTCTAGAACATTAAAACTACATCTTAATATGGATTGATTGTAAAGGAAATAGCTTAAAGTTATTTAGAGCGACACTGCAAGATGTGTCCACTTTTTAATTTATGGGTTTTCTGCTGTTAGGTTCCCCCTTTCAGGGAGATTTAGGAGATCGAAGGGCACCATTTTCACTAGTATGATGACTCCCACAGGAAATTAATGTTTATCTGGCTGAAACAACGGCAGGCAATGACAATGGCTCAGTGAGCAGCGCTGTGTATGGGGGAGAGGGTTTGAGACTTCCTGATTGTCCAGACCTTCCCTATTCCAGGAAGAATTAGCGTCCATATCCCAAAGACATGGTTCAGTCCAGCATGCCAGGAATGTTCATTGTGATTGTATGTCCTTTTTTTACACCAAAAATATTGCCTTCTAACCTTGTTATATGTGTGAGTAATTACCAATATAGATTCTATTTGATGTACAGATGCTGAGTAGACACAGGCCTTTATGACAGATTAGTTAGTAAAGAGCAAGCAAACCTACAAAAGGAAAGAGAGAATCTGCTGTGTTTATGGGTTAAAAAAAAGCAAGGTGATGCTAGGAAGCTGAACTTCCTGTGCTTAAAGGGAGATGGTGAATAGACACACCTGGGTGAATGGACAAACTTGAGTGGGGTTGGCTAACAAAACAGTGCAGGGAGGTTTCAGGTGATGATTTTGCATGAGTTTGCACTTTAATAAAGGTGTATCTTCTCTAGATGTGACAAAGCTGATGGGCTGAGGCCAGGTCCAAATGCAGAGAGGGAGGTTTATTCAACATGAAGAAAGAAAAAAAAACTAGAAAAAAAGGGATCACAAAGTAGAAACAAGGCAAAGAACTAACACAGAGCTATGGCTTTCACAGTCAATAATAACTGGGAACATACTAACACGGCGGCTTGGTGGGTCAATAGGCATCAGGCTGGGATGTGGAAGTCTCCCGGATTGAATTGAGAACTTAAATAGAGACGTTAACAAAGCACAACTGGCAGGCACTAATGCACTTACGACAAAGAATACGAGGGCATGTAGAGAGGGAAGAGCGAGTGGACACCGGAGGACACAGTGAGTGGACACCGGAGGACACAGCGAGTGGACACCAACAGAACAACAGGCATGGGCATGACACCAGAACAGGACTGATTAACTGAGACGTGTGTATACCCACACCTGCTGGAAAAGGGAGGAGCTGATCAGACGTGCTCTTGTCCACCTGGATTACACCTGCATGCATCGCACCCAAGCTGAGTGAAGGAGATGTCAGAACACCGTTTACTGAAATGTTTTATCCGTTGACAAGGAGATGCACAGGATCCACAGATGGAAATTGCATACGTGTTCTGGAAACGGCTCGTTTTGACAAGATGCAAAGCATGTCAATAACAGCAACAACTATGATAACAAAAAGAAAAAAAAAACACTTCCACTGGAAAATTAGGTTTGTGAGCGAACTTTCTTCTGCAGTCTTTTGTATTAGCGTGGCCTGACAAAGACGATCTTTAGAGAAATCACTCGGGAGTGAATTGTGTGCCAAATGGATTTGTGGCCCTGTAAAATGCTGAAAATACAATTTCCCAATAAGGTGGGGGTGCACAGCTTTGTCTTATGGAATACAAACAATTGGGTTGCCACATTATCTTCTCCTCTCAAATATGGCAGATGGCTGAATTTCCCCCCTCTTCCAACTCTATTTTCTGTGGGTTTCAGATTAAAATGTTATAACTTGATTTTGACGATTAAACTGCCAGAGACTGCAGTCTGGTCTTTTCTCAGTATGAAGACTATGAAAAAAGAACTTGCCTTTCTGAACTTTAACACTGTCCATATGGCTTCTCCAGCCTGTGCTGAACTTCCAGTTTTCTCTTATAATGGCTGATAATTTATTGACATATTAAGATGTTTTTCACAATAGTGTGAAAAACAAAAGTGATCTTGGATTTCTATTTATTCATATTGCTGTTATTCTGTAACATCTGCAATTTCTCCTATAAAGCACTTTCAGGCACATTATTATGAAAAGCGCTATATAAAAATAAATTGAATAGAATCTTGTGTATTGTCCTGGTTTATATGCCACAGTTTCATCCCTCCATCACTTAACCTTTATATTTCCATTCACCATATCCATTATGATATATTTTTAAATAATGTGATATTTTTAACCCTTTGCTGATTTTCCCATGTTCTTTATCACAGTTAACATGTGGCACTTTCAGGAAGACTTGTGTGTATGTGTGTGTGTGTGTGTGTGTGTGTGCGCGCTCGCGTGCGCGCGCATGTGTGTGTGTGTACAGACATATATTAATGGTGTTTTTAGGGAAAGCTCTTCATGACTGTTGTCCTCTTATTGCTCTCATGTTGGAGACACAATGAGCCATATTGGGTTACCTTCTAGTTGTGGTTGTAAATGGTATTAGGTTGAGTGACCCCTGTCTTGCAAGTGGCACGGTGGCATAGTGGTTAGTATTGTCGCCTTGCACTTCTAGGCCTGGGGTTTGATTCTTGCCTTGGGTTTGTATGCACGGAGTTTGCATGTTCTCCCTGTGCTTGGTGGACTTCCTCCCACACTCCCAAGATATGCAGGTTAGGTTGAGTAGTGTCTCTAGATTGCCCATTGTGTGTGTGTGTGCCCTGTGGTGGGTTGGCACCCCACCCTGGGAGTACCCTGTGCCTCCTGGGATGGGGTCTAGGCTTCCTGTGACCCTGAATTGTATAAGCAGTATAGAGGATGGATGAATGAAAGGATATCACAAGCAGTATATTTAAGGACATAAAACTCATTTTATTACTGTAAAAGCTGATTGTGTCATGGGTTAAATTATTTTATGAGCTACAATTATTTTATGAACACATATGGTTTTATAAACCTTATTCATCTCTCAGCCTGTGACAGAGAAGACACAAAATGAAAGTAAAACATCAGAAGACATAGAACCTTCTGGTCTGTGAGGCCTAAAACACAGACCACAGTAAGCAAATTATATTCATCATTTTACCACTATCACAGAATAATTTATGGCTTTATGAAATTATTAAATCACTTAGCTGAACCTTCTCTCAAAGCAACTCAATTTTTTTAGCGTTTTATGTGGTAAATCATGGTTCATTGGCTTTTATCAGAAGTACATTATAGTCTTTCCAGTTGACCTTGTGTAAAAGTAATATTTTATATTTCCATCAATGCCAATAAAAATGCATTTTTAGTTTATTCAGAACAAAAAAGCACTAGATTTTCAAAATTTTTTAACTTTTTGCATTTTGTCCAACAAAGTAAAAGTAAACAAGTTTAGTTTCATTGCAAACGGATTTTCGCTTCACTCAAGACACTGAGTTCTGTGTACATGTGAGAAATGTTCGTGAGTTAAAATAAAACACACTTTAAGCAGCCTAATTCTAAGGCAGGATTTTTTGGCTGTTTGGTTCTGCTCTGGATAATAAAATTAAATGAAATCTGACAGGGTAAGCATGAGGGATGCTGGTCCTGCTAATTGTTCTGAAACAAGCGTGTTGATAGATAACTCCCATGCTGCGTCAAGCCATACAAATGACCCGTGTGAAGACGTAATTTCTTCCTAACCTCATTTGGGAGCGTTTTGTATCATTTGTGCTGTGGCGGTACATTACATCACTACCAGGACGTAGACGTCTCTGGGCCGCGTGACTCCAGGCCCCTAATGTAAGGGTGTCTCTTTTTTACTCGATAACCTAATACAATAAACCTGTCCTGATGATCTCAGGCAGACTCCAGGACTCATTCCAGCCTGTCTACGGGAACCATGGCGACAGCACTTCATGGCTGATGATCGGTTTACGGGAAACAAAAACACAGAGCGAGCACCCAAAATGATCAATGGCCGATAACATAAAAATGTTTAGGGATTTTCTTTCCTGAACAGTGGCGCCCCTCATACCCACAAGTGGCTTGATGTCTACCCCACCCGTACCTGTTTACTGGTTTGGAGAGCATCTTCTTGCTGCTCACACCTAAGTGTTTAGGAGTTCACTTCTGAGAAAAGCTGGATGTCACATCGACCCTTTTTAATTAAGCAATGTTGGTGTAGGCAAGTGAAACTCATTCTTTGGGAGCGTAATGGTGGGTGGGGTTCAGTAGGTGAGGCAGCTTAACACCAACCCACACTGAGAGCTGGGGCAGGGATTTGGTGAGCTTTACAAAGCACCAACACGCTCAGAATTTAGGAAGTCAGATGGCTGGCCTGAATGAAGTAAACCTCTGTGACTGGGTTTGACAGCCAAGTATTAGATTTGCAGATGCAAATGTTGATAAACACTAGATATATTGCATGATCAGAAATCAACTAATGTAGTAGGTGTGGTAGGTCCAATGAAAGTTAACCAAACTTTTTTTGCAAAGATCTGAGTGAGTGTTTAGGGACTTTCCCCCTTTCTGATAATATGCTTATGCAATTCCTTGGGGTCTTGACACATTTCCTTTGTTAAGAGTTTGGTATTTGCCACAACATCTTTGTCTTGTTTGTCAGCAGATATAATCTGAGGATCCTTCAGAAATCTGTCGCCGTGCTGACAGACGCTGCCTGTTTCGCCATGGGGACAGCTGCTCAGAAAGCCCCCCCCACACCAAGATGTGTCACAGGCTTGTCTGAACCTACTCCCAAGGTCCACATATGACAAAAATAAAGTTTCTTTCAAGTCTTGGACTTTCAACAAAACAAAGAATGTAAAAAAAATTAAAGGTCACATTAAAAAAAGTCACCTATCAGTTTTATGTCACAATGCATGAGATATTGCCATCGATTGGTTATATAAATTCCCTTATGACTAGAATGACATTTAATCACTAGCCTTTATTGTATGCAGCTCATATCTGATTAAGAGATACCAACCAGACAGTTTGGTGCTAAGGCAAAATGTATTCAGTTCTATTGTTGATGAATAATTAATAATTAATGAAAACACCCTTTTCTGCTGTGAGCATATGGGGATTCTCAAACTGTAAGTCCGTAACCTGTCTTGTCCATGACCGTCCCTGATCTGAACGGTCCTCAGTCCCAGTTGTCCTGTACTGGACATTTAGCCGTTGTTTACAGCAGGCCAACACATCCTCTGGAAGCTGAATCGTGTCAGCTGGACGTCTTTCTTCTTGATCGGAACATTTTACTGCTCACTTCAGTTCCACCACATCCCAAAGGTGCTTTATTGGATCTGGTGACTGTGGAGGCCATTGGAGTACAGTGAATTTATTGTCATGTTCAGGAATACATGTTTACATACTTAAGTGCATTGAGTTGGTGCCATGTGATTGGCTAATTATAAATTTGTGTTTCTCAGGAGTTGAACATTTATACCTAATAAAGTGACTGGCATGAGTTGTCTCAGCCAGAACCTCAGTAAAAATGCATTGGTCACAATGAATAGTTGGACTTAGAGTTTCTGCAGGTGGTTACCCACAATAATGATGTTTTCTCAGAAGCAAGGTTTTCTATTTATATATTTAACTGGTAAGGCTTTGTCAGAACAGAGAAAACGCAAAGAAATCAATATTACTAAACAAAGATATCCTACTTTTTTTGCAGGGCATCTGAGCCTTTCAGCCAATGTGAGGGACATGCCTGTGACAACGTGACAGTGGACTCCATGCATTTGTGTTTTCCTCCTCCATAACTGTGATAGTAGCAGCCTATTAAACATGTCAGATGACTGTGCTCTGCCCAGATGTTAAATGGACTGGTGAATAAAGCCGCGCCCATCTTTCCAGCTCAGTAGCCCCCGCCCATTCAGCAAACGAGGGCACTGCGTGGGATATGCAAAGTGCCGTGCATGTTCAACACTGCCATTCATCTTGCTGTTTTTCCTGCAGCTAAGCAAAAAGCGAATCTTGGAGAGGTGCATAACGCTGATCTGCCACAATCCTGCCACACGTCTTGGCTGAGGTCTAGATTGCTTAGGAAAATCTGGTAATGAACGAGAAGCATACATTTGCATATTTTATCAATGCTATTAGAGTACAAAATGTTGGGGGAGAAAGCTGATTTATTTTTATTTTTCTTGTAAAGAATAACGTAGAGATCAAGAAAGGCCTTTATTGTGATCTGTTTGAAAACCTGTCATATTTCTTTCACAATTCTTGTGTTCTTTACTAAAGTCATATTAGTATCATACTGCTATCATACTACAATCTTACTACTGTCATACTATGATCACACTACTTTGATACTATGATCATACTACTGTCATTGCTAACATGCTACTGTCACACATGCGCTACTGTTCTCTCTGTAGTGAATGTATTGCTTTACAGTGCAGTAATATGAGATTGTGTAGAACAGTGTGTCTGTGTGCAGGTGCACATAAAGTGTGTAGAGACGAAGAATGGCCTTTACATGTGTAAACATTGTCATATGTGTGTAAGGGTGAGCACAGGTGTGTGTGTGTCTGTGTAAGGGTGATCACAGGTGTGTGTTTGTGAGTGTGTAAGGCTGAACATGGCTGTGTAAGCATGCTCATAATTGTACAATGGTTGTGTAAGTGCGTTCAGGAGTGTGTAAGTGTAAACACAGATGTATATACTGTTCAGGACTGTGTGATCCTGTGTTGTATGCAGACATGTATTTTAAAAGCCTGAAGGTTGCCTGGCTGATGAACCCCTGGTCAGAACAGGTGCTGGCCATCACTTCAAAAGAGAACAAGGTTTTCAAATAAAATGCTTAAACTGTAATTCAGATTTAAAAAATACAAAAATGAAACAAAGGGCAGACTTCAAGAATGATTTACCATTCAGACTATACAATCATGGTTAAGCATTACAGGTCAGGTTCACCAATAATATCGTACATTGCTGATAGACGTACACTGAGCCTTTGTCAGCAGGCTGACCAATACACACGGTGATGTATGTGTCCTTATAGCCTTACGTCTCAGCTGAAACAGCAATGAGCTGCATACAAATCGACACACACGCCTGGGATTCAGCAGCACAGCAGCTGTCAAACTCGCCATGTGAGCCAAGCGCAGTAATCATGCCTCTCTGCCGTGACCGGCACTTCCCGCAAACCTGCGACCTCCACAGTGTATCGCACAAGGCCGGGACAGGTTATTGTCTCCTGGCTTTTGCAGGAGATGAAAGTCGCTAAAAGATAAATTATTAATAGACCTATAATTCCGCTGCCACACTTGGCTACTCAGGCGTCGTTGTGTGTGTAATTGATTAGCCTCCCACAGTGTTTTCTCATTTAGCGGCTCTCGCAAACACGGCACGGTTGTAAAGATGCCGTCCTCCTCTTTGCTTTTGCTTTATTTTTCTCCTTGAAACGATGGTGAAAACTTTCAGCACAAACTCCCCAAGCAGTGCGTAACAGCGGGCTGGCCGACTTGCTGCCGGTAATCAGTGGTGGGTAAAATAAGGGCCCGACTTTATCGGAGGATGGCACTTTGAGAGCTTGATCCAATCCAAGTGCTGCACTGCCAGTAATGATGACGATGCCGTAAGATCAGTGAGACACAGGGCAGCATCTCAGGGTTCTTCCACAATATGAGTGTTTGGCTGTGGATCGGAGCACTTGTTTGTGGGGGTAAATGCTGAGAAAATGTCCATCCCATAAAAGCAAAGACCTTTTTGAAATAATTAATCTTCTTTAATGAAAGATCATTTAAAATCCATTTTTTTAATTTAGTTTTTCTATATTTTCTAAATTTCTAATTGCATTATGTGTGTATCACAGGAAATTTCCATACAGTTGCAGATACGTGTGAGCATGCGTATGTAGGATGGGAATAAGGTTAAGAACTCTAGTAAATTTATCCTAACATTAAACTTGTCTGCGTGTCAATGTGCTTACCCCCCCCATTCACTCCAAGCTTCAAGGATGTATTTAACCTTCAATACTAGGGTTACATAAGAAAAGCATTTAATTCACTGTGATTTTAATTCCAGAGGTTTATGACCCAGGAAGTGAATCCTTTCCGATAATAAGTACATTGTGGTAAATCCATTAAAAAGCCATTTAGACCTAATTACATGATCTCAGACTGGACTGTGCAGGACAGCCAGCCTAATGGAACTAGAGCAGGTGACTCTATCTACGACCCGTTCCCAGAGGAGCGGCAGAAAGGCCCCCGGGTCTGACAGTTTGGGACCTCACAGAGGCTGTCTTAATGGGAGGAGATGCCGTCTGCAAGAAAGTGGCACCACTAGGACCCCCGCATTTTATTTTTTTCAGTCAGCCTCTGAACTTCCTGAAAATTGTCGCTACGATATTGTACGTGACTCTGGCCTGGAGTGGCGGGATAATGCTCCAGAAGGTTGACCTGCGTAAACGTGGGGCTACCTTCACATCACGATAGTGTTATGTTATTTACAACCCAATGTCTTGTTGCCACACTTATGAAAGATATTTTTCTCTCCACTTGTGTTTACTGTCTGAATAAAGAGCTTAAAAGCCTCTATATCCGTGTCTGAGAGCAAGACACTCTCTTGACATTATTTATTTGTTTAATATAGACTTTTACTCACACTTAAAACCAGCCATTTTACCAAAGCTGTTCAGGTCTGACAAAACAGCTAATAGGTCAGTAAGATAACTACGGCATAAAGTTCAAAGCAGCAGCTGAATTACTGACCACAGGAAGTTCACCCACACAATGACAAAAGTAAAAGATAGGCTTTTATTTTTATAGCTCAGCTCTGTAGATGGAGGTTTAACTACCACAGTTACTAGTGCAGAGGAAATCCTCGCATGGTCCCATTATTATCATAAAGCCTAGACTTCCTCCTGCTTTAAGCAACAGTGAAACATGACTTTCATTTTGCTTTTATCTGGATTTACGACATCTGTGAAACCGAGGCACTGCTTAAAGAAATGGTTAACTCGTGTTTTATGTATGTGGTTCAGGACTGTAAAGATGATGTATGTATCACTTTTTAAAGGTACATACAAAAGAGCCTAAAACTGCGATCGATTTGTAACAATATTGGAACAATTAAGACCATGAAAGCCTGTAAAAAAATACTCAAGATAATGGACAGACATTTTTCATTACATTTTTAAACTGAATTCTCTATCATTCTTTCATAGTTTGATGAGCAGTGCTTAATTACTAACACAAAGAACACAGCTCAGTTCATTATTATTAGAGTTTTAAGCAGTTTAAAAAGTGCTTTGGATTTCTGGTCTTAGTTATCCAGCATTGTTCAAAAAGAGGACAGGAAGAACCTCATTGTTGTGACCCTTTGGGAACCGTAAGCCAAAAATGTGTGTGTAAGTCTTTAGTAGTGACCGTGCAGTGACAAGCGTGGAGTGTACATGCAAGCACATGCCCCGATCAGTCAACGTGAAACGTGTTCTGTTGCTGAACACGCCCCGACACAAGATGCACAGTAATGACAGTCGGAGCAACCTGGTGTCCTGAGTGTCAATTTGCATCAGAGAGCACCCTGCACTCAGAGCTTTGGCCATTGATCCGTCTCTCTCAGTGGGACACTATTAAACGTGCGACATTTGAAATCAGTACACCGCATCGAATCCGATTTCAGGGAGATGTCTTAATGTCCACACTCAAGTCCTGGTGAAGTCCTCACTGCCTCTACTTTGGTTAAAACTGACAATGTTCTACAACAAAAACACATGATGGTGACGATGATGATTTTGATGATGATGATGATTTTGATGATGATGGTGATGATGACGATGATGATGACGTCCCAGTGTAATTTTCACCATTGATGGCCATAATCAATATAAATATAACATGCATTGTTCATTGGGGTATTTTTAGAGATCAAGCATTTCTGAAACTCTTCTGTAGAGAACATCTTGTCATTCCTTCACTACCAGAGAAACGTTACACACATGTAAACTGACACATTCCCTGCTGAATTCTGGTGAGGCTCCATGTAATATCTGATTATGCTTAATGCAGCAGATTGGCCTAATCTGCATAATGCCACCAACAAAATGAACACTGCAAACCGACAGCCCAGGAAAACTATAACAAAACGTCTGCACTTATGAGTGTGTTTGAGGGGGAAAAGATGCATGTAATGACAACGGGTGGAGAGTCAGGACAGGCGACTGATCTGGTCCCTTAACTGAGGCCTCTGTGTCTTTGATTCGATGGATCTAACCCTTCAGTATTTATTGAACTAAAATGTATTACAACTGCTATTTCAAAAAAAGTTGGGATATTTTTGTAATATGCAAATAAGAACAAAATGCAATAAATTAACAAATCCTTCTTGACATATATTCAATAGAATACTGCACAGAGTCAACATATTTAAAGTTCAAACTGATTAACTGTATTGCATTTTATAAATGAATGATTATTAATTTAATGGCTGCAACATGTTTCACAACATTTAGGACAGGTGCAAGAAAACCATGAAACAGAAATATCTCACAGGTAAACAGGTTATTTGGAAAGAGGTGAAAGTTATGAAAGGCATTTTTGAAAGGTTCAATACTTCAAAGGTAAGGATGGGGAGAGGTGTACCACTATGCACTCAACTGCATGAGAAAATAGTCAATCAGTTTAAGAATGTTACTCAATATGCAATTGTGAGAAATTTAGGCCTATCAACATCTACAGTTTATTACATCATCAAAAGATTCAAAGAATCTGATAACAGCCATGTGTATAAAGGCCAAAGATGAAAGCCAACACTGAATGCACATGA
>JABJVR010005302.1:0-13691 GCA_025773905.1 Chitala chitala | reverse complement strand
CTGGGTGTCCCCTGCCCTGTGCCCTATGTGCTCTGGGATGGGCTCCAGGCTTCCCTGCAACCCTCACCAGGACTAAGAAACTGACTGAAATATGGGGTGGGTCTACTCACAGCCTGCGAGCGGAATGTCCATGGGACGACTCTGAAGTAGAGTCTGAGCAGCCCTGCCTCCCGGCAACGCTGCGCCAGCACCTGGCCGACAGCCTGACACGCAGCGACGCCACGGGTGGAGCCCAGCTGCTGTTTCAGCGCCCACTCTTTGGTGGAGCAGGACAACACGGGGGTGGAGGACTCTGGGGCAAAGATCTCCGCTGTGACGTAGTTCTGAGACCGCGTGAACACAAGTCTGTAAGAAATGGAAGGTGTATGTAATAGAAGAAGGGGGGGGAAAAAAAAAAAACTTTCAATTTCCCTCAAAACCACAAGTGACCCAATTCAATGTAACGCTAAAAGAGTTAAACTATCATGACATGTAGTCACCTTAATAAACTCTTAAATTAACCTTAGACCAGTTCGAGTAAAATGTTTTCAGAAAACACTTCTTAATATCACTTGCACATTCAACCACAATCTGTTACAAGTTAATCATACTAATTTTCTATAAGTACAAATAAATGTCATACAAAACACTATGGCACATCTGCTGTATTTCCTCAACATCTACTGGGTTATAAATTCAATCCCAGTCCCCAACAGTGCATGAGTGAAATCTGCATGTTTTCGCCATGGCTAGATGCGTTTCTTCCCACTGTACAAAGACCTATCGTTCCAGATGTGTCAGTGATGCTAAATCGCTCTATGGCTGTATTGTGTTGGGTTGGCGCCCACTCCTGGTTGTACAATGTCTTGCACTCTGTTGCCGCATATGGCCAGGGTCCGACCATGAGTGGAGACTAAATAAGAAGTTTGACAAAGGGTGAACATGTCGTTAAAATTTAAAATTAATCATTAGAAATTATTCCACATTGCCTTAACCAAGCAAGTCACATTTTAACAAACTCCAACTTTACTAAGTCAATTTAAAGTGCACAAGAGCTGGACAAATGTACTCGAATCCGTACACCTGTTGGTCAGTCAACATTCATACACTTCAACCATTTTCTCTATAAATATTTCTGCAACATCTGCAAAGTAGTCAGGGTTACGAGGCTCACCCACAGCACTCCTCCAAGAATTTAAACCTACAACTAAGTCCAGATTCTTCAAGATGTGCATCTGCCACTAAATTTAAAACACAAGCTTTGTGTTTCACCTTCTAACAGCTGCCAGTATCAAAACAAGAGAGGAACAGTCTGCTAATTATCTACATTGTACTGATTTTAAATGTTCAGTGGGTAGAGCATCAGGCTGGGATGTGAAAGTCTCTGGGTTCGAATCCCAGCCCAGACACAAGGTCTGTTCTTGACCAAGACACTCAGCGCTAGCTCATTGTAACGCATACGTGAAATGTTCAATTGCTTATCCAAAGCGTCTGCTAAATGAATAAATGTACTCAAAATACACCAACCCTGTTTTTGTAACTGTTATGCCATATTTTATACATGGGCAGGGTCAGACTGGGACTACAAAACAGCCAAACCATTTACGTTGAACATAAATGGCCACATTCTCGGACTAAAATCTATTGTGCATTTTATGGTTGGTACGTCAGCTGGCTGCTCTGCCACAGAACGTCCACATTATTAGTCCAACTGTGTATTTGGGACAAGCAATTATGTCCATAAATCACCCAACCTCGTGTGTAAGAGTTACAATAGCTATGAAACACTGGGCACAAAAATTCGTTAACCAACAAATGTGTGCATTCTCATGCATTGTGATAAATTTGTACATGGGGGCTTTGTTTAATTCTCGTGCAGCGCACCTCAATTCATGTTTCCTAATTAACGTCATAGTTCGTACCTGTGGTAGTACTCCCTCGATGGCCACACCGTCTCCCAACCTCTGTCTTTTCTTGCCAAGGCCAGCTGCTCCAAATTTCGCGGATTTCTGTTCACGAACTCTTTGCTTATGTCTTCATTCTCACTGAGTCCCGGTTCGGGCTGGTTCTGATGAGCACCTTGGCTCATACAGCACGCTGGAGACATAAAGGAAGGGGTTCAGCAAGGCATCAAATACTGGCTCTCCACAGTTGTACAATTATTTTCAGCAAGACAGTGGTTGAAATGAACAGAAATTTCATAGAAGCACATATTGCATGTTTTTTCTAAAATGTTTACTCACCCGATTTACTGAAAGGAACTTCAAATTTGGGACCAATCGCTCTGCGCAGTCCTTGCCTTTGTAATTGACCTAGCAGTCCGCGGACGTTACGAGCCAAGTCCCCCAGCACGATCGACATGGTTAAATAGAAAGTGTTGCTAGTTTAATATGCTTTAGCAGCAAACCCCAACGCTTCCGGCATAAACATTCAAATTACATTTTACAGCAAGTACACTAACACAAGGACAGCGCCATACTGGAACACGTGTTTCCGTTTCCCTTAATAGGACACACTGGGCGGCGTTCATCGCACGTCGATACCACGCAAATCGCGTATTCCGTACCAAACTACGGTATTCAGTCCATGTGATTACGCTAATCACGTATTCAGTACCAAACTATCCAGTCCATGTGATTACGCTAATCACGTATTCAGTACCAAACTATCCAGTCCATGTGATTACGATAATCACGTATTCAGTACCAAACTATTCAGTCCATGTGATTACGCTAATCACGTATTCAGTACTAAACTTACGTCTGACGTTACCTTACAAACGTAGACCGTGACGGGAACTACACGAATATAGTCTTATTGTGCCAGAGTGGGATTTGGTGGTCTTGAGCCAGGAGAGTGGCTGGGGTGGGATTTGAGCCAGGAGACTTCAGCAACTCAGGCTGATTTTCTACCTGTTGACCCATAAGCTGCCGTAATTATTTTTTGCGTAATTGTCACCTAACATGCCGGGCCCCCTGTGTGTTCCCAATCTGTCCTGATGCAATGTGGCTTTGCATACATGCATGTATGTAAAGTAGTATGTATGATAAATTGTTTAATTTTAATTCTACACAGCGACATTCTGCCATACAGATCTACAAGCGCTCATGTGCATTCCTTCATGCACACTTTGAAAACAGAAATTTATTTTATACTCGGTCACCATTTTTCACTTTTTGAAGTACAATATTACATTTTTGAATTGTCATTCATGAAAGCACTGTAGAACATACTCTGTAATTAATGATCATGTATAAATGAACTTACTTGCACTGACGTTTACATGCGTTTTAAAAGCAACTGTTACATAAATGTGAATCGCGTACAAAAATATAGGAAACTCATGAAGGCTGTGCATTCCGTTGGTATCCAGTTTCCATGTTCAAACGGCATCTTAACTTTTTGGCACCTTTCACACAAGTCAATATTTAAACCGCAGTATAATCAACAATACTGACCTTGCAAACATTTGACTTATATTTGCAAAGGAGTTTATTTTGTCATTAAAGCCTATCCATCGTAATAGCAATATAAACACAGCGATGAATGCATATGTGCTTGTATTCATAAAAAGATCCGTCGTTTTGTGTAACGTCCATGGTTTTTTTATATGACCGATTCACCAGTGTCCGTAACAGATTCACAAAAATAACACGAGGCATCACAAAACAGCATCGAGATGAGGGAGAAAAAAAAAATTGACCTGCACTTATTTAATCTAATATGCACCGTTAATTAGAGGACCCCTCCATGGCCAATGTCATTCAGTCTGCAATATCAACCCCACAAAAAAAAAAAAAAAACACACACACACCACTATCCTGAAAAGAAAGCCACCACAACCTTCTCTCATTTTGGCAATACTTTAATGCAAATTCAATTAAAACACTCTGTAATGGGAATACTGGCGCTCAAGAAGATAAGTGACGCGTTCTTGTCGGTTGCACAGAATACAGTTGTGTCTATATCCGGCTCTCGGTCACATTCACCCATTATTTGGTGAGACAAAATATGCTTCTGGTGCTTCTTCTGTTGACCGTTTACATAATACTTAAGATCTTTAAAACCAACATAACTCTGGCCTTGACGTCAGGAATTACACCAGTCCGTCTTAGGAATTCCTTCCCTAAAACACTGAATTAAAATAACCAAAACAATCTTTACTGAAAAAATTTATATTTAAGCAACGATCTGTTGAGGAAGTGGCCCTCGAGTACAAAATCTGATTTTACAAAAGAAAAAAAAATAAAATTTAAGTGGTTAGATGCCAAAATTAAAGTTTGGCAATCATCAATTAGCTGGTGAAACATTAATAATTGACCTAAATGAAAAAGGGTTGAACTTGTATCCCGTACCGCTGTAGAACTTGTTTTGAAATTCCACCCTGAAAGAAAACAGAAGATGGAGTCAGGAAAAGTATACAAACTGGCTTTAGGTTTTGGAGAGGAGGACACAATAAACCTGGATCTATAGATGGAAGAAGTTGAAAAACACCTAAAGAATTTTATTTTTTATTTTTTTTTTTTTCCTCTCAAGTCTCTGTAGAAGACTATATTTAAATGTTAGTCTGGTGATCTTCATGTGTCCAGCTGACCAACACTTTCCTAACGGTGCTTCAGTCATGTTGACTCTTCAACTATGACACCCAAACGCATGATTCTAAACGTGTCCTGAAGCATGTTGTCTCCCTCACCAGTGCAAACGCAGGGCGTGCAAGAAAGCTGACAGCCCCTCCATGACCAGCAGGATGGCAACTGTCAGAATGGCGAAAAAGGCAAAAATGACAGCGATGACCGCAGAGCCCACGTAGCCTTTGGTACCGAACGACAGCCGCATCACCATCGACCAAAGCACCTCCGACAGCTCTGGAAGACAGGTTCATTGCACAGATAACGGGAACATCTTACCATATGATGCAATAACCATCAGCTCAGACAGCTATATATAAAAAAAAAATATATATGTACATAAAAAAAATTATGCTTCTGAGATGTGCTTGTACTGTGTAAGGCAGGCAGTGTGTCGTGGCGTGTACTCACGCGCATGTGCCAAACTGAGGGCCCACAGTCGCAAATAAGATGCAGTGTTGGAGATGCACCCAAGACAATACTCTATCGTATGGATCGCCTGGTGCATGAACTCGTTTGGAATGTCAAACTCCTGAAGGACAAAACGAGCGATGGAGATCAGCACATGGCGTGTTGTTCTCTGCACCATTTCGCCACTGGTTACAGAAAACATACTTCAGCTTCTGTTTCAGGTGGGTCACATGACTCCTCTGCAAAAACTCACTTCCTCTTCCTGCTGCCCTCCCTCGATGTCCCCTTGCAGGGAATTAATGGAACTGCTCTCTGACATCAAAGGCCTTCGCTCTCCCCGATACTAATGAAAGCAGGTTGAAGGAAACACACACACAGTTAAGATGGATGCATCATGTATCCCAACATTAAAAGGTAATACTTTGTTTTCCAACACAAACTTACAGATCGGTGGCGCTTCTTCTTAATGTGTGTAACGTAAAGATGGATCGGATTTCCTAGCAATAAGACCGGAACCGAACACAGAGCCAACACCACTAGAACTTTCTGGACTATCAGCTAGGGAGAGAAACGCAGAAACATGGTTAGATACTGCACTAATTTTCTGTAAAGGGACTATGTTTGTAGACACTCACACTCAGCTGTAGCTGCCAATCAGCATGGGGAAAAAGACTTTAAAAGGAGTATGGTCTCTCACCTGCCCAGGGTAAAGTACTGGATTCTCCTTGTTGTCAGTGAAGAGGAACATGTCAATAAAGTGGATGAGGATGCTAGGGGCCCGGTCAGAGTCCAGCGGCCCATACACAATCCACTTGAAGATAACCATGAAGACCAGGTACCCAAAGAGGCCCACCATGAAGATCAACTCAGGGATGAGAATGAGGAAGATGCTGCTGATCTTCCCAAAGTGTCTGTGGAGAGACATTACACACACACGCACACGCACGCACGCACACACACACCTTTAGCTGAAACAGGCGAGCACCCAGAGAAGGAGCCCTAAGACAGATAGAGCCAGAGAAAGACGTCACACTCACTTATAGTTGAAGAAGGACAGGCAGACACCAAACGTCATGTGAATCACCCCAATTATCACAGACATCTTCATTTTGTAGGAGTTCAGGAACGTCAAGTGATTGTTCGCCAGCCCCCATATCTAAAAAGCACCATTTTTATATTGTCATTCTACATGACCTGTAATTAGCGGTGTTAAAATAAAACCGTACTGAGTAAAACAATGGGAGACTAGCATACCGGGTCAATACCAAAAGGGTAAGGGCCTTGGAAAACTCCGCTAATGTTGGGGTCCAGAGTGAGGTACTGGTTTCCTCTTAGTGTCTCATCACTGTAGGGGGGAGACGCATATTCAATTTCAACTCCCCCCATGACAATTTTAGCAACCTAATTAACCCATGAACCAAAAAGCCAAATGCACATAGCAATATATTCAGCTGTTGCTTTCATACTTCAAAGAAGGGGGGGGGGGGGACATTTCATGTCACCCAGTTGTTGTCATAACAACTGGGTGACATGAAATGTCACCTCACTCTTAAACTCTCTCATATTTGACTGTACTTGGTCACAAACATTTACTTTCATAGATTCTCACTCCCCCTCTATAAAATATATCACCATGCAATGTTGTACTGAGGCATCTCAATCACAGAGCAGCATTACACAAGACATCCTGCTGTCCCCCTAGCTATGCCCATCTGACCTACGCTCGCCATTCACTGTGACTCTGGACAATATATGCAAGTAGAGTAAAACGTGCTGTATTAGAAGGCATTTGTGAAACCATTATTCTCCCCCATGTCTACTCCCTCTAAAATGAAAGCATGGAGCTGCGGACACTGCAGGCACCAGCCCCTGTGCGTCAGCTGGCTTGGGGTGTTGGCGCATGTGCGAGAAGTGGTGCACGGGAAGCAGCACCTCCAGTTATAGTGGTGAAACATGGGCTGCAGGTGCCAGCCGGACCGGAACGTGCTCAGTCCTCGGCTAAAGCACTCGTTGTAGACGGCGCCGGTGTAGATGGAGAACAGGCCCATCAGGAGGATGAGGTACCGTCCTCCGAACATCATCCTCCAGATCTGCAACGAGGACACGTCCGAGGGCGTGAAGCTCACATTGTCCCAAATGGGGCAGGCTTGGCCTGAAGCACTGGCCAAAAGGCCTCCCCCTTAACAAGGCAATTTCTTTTACAAAACAAAACTGAGAAACGGCAGGTTTCTGCTTTTTGTTTAAACAAAAACTGATTGTGTGCGCGTCTTTCTTGCTGCATAAAAATTACCGGTTGGAGGACAAGATTGAGTATACAGACATGCAAAAATAAATTGGGTTCTTAGTTTGGTGGAGGGGTGGGAGGGTTGTACCTCATTGGTGTTGTTCCTCAGCTTTGGGTCCTTCTCCTCCAACACCATCCAGAGCGCCACGAGGGTCATTAACAGTCCATGCCCCACATCCCCAAACATGACCGCAAACAGGAAGGGGAAGGTGATGATTGTATATATGGCTGCATGTGGGGGGGGGGGGGTGGGCAGTGCAAGGCGTTTTAAACCTGATGCATTAGGGAAACCATGAATCTCACATTTCCCCTGCCCATTATAACTCGCTAAAAAAACCATGCTAACTGTTTCCGATCAAGTGCTCAGTAACACGCACCAGCTGCAAACTCACTGCATGGTGCTGAAATGCTAAATTTATAGTAACGCAGCAAAAGCATGCAAGATCTGAGAGCTAGCATGCGCACACGCACGCACACGCAACCTCGTTTCAGTACACTTAAGTGCTTAAGAGGATTAATAAATTCAGCGTAAGCTTTCAAAAGTGAACTGTCATTCCCTACACCAAATGCTAACGGTCACACACATCCTGTGACACGGTGGACAGTGGTCTCGTGTGCCAAACGGGGTATGAGGACCCCACCTGGATTCACCTCCCGGTACATAGCCACTCCATACGCATCCACGATGCTCTGGAAGCCAGCTGTGAATGAGTTCGTAGTGAAGAGCGTCGGCGGGGAAGTGGAAGCGGGCAAACGATTGTAGAAGGAGTCCACTCCGCTGCCGCTCTTTCTCTGGGGGGGGGGGGGATTTTGTCATGAAAAGAGCTTTTAATTCATGCTCCTGAGGACACATTCGTCCCAACAATAACAGATTTCACAACAACGTTGCCCTGAGACCCTTAGAGCTACGGTCAAACAATACCAAAAAAAAGAGGAATCAAACACACCATGATGAGGACTGGGGAGGAGGCGGGGGGGATAAACACCTGTGAAGGAGCAAGGTGACCCAGCTGTCGTCCCCACCCAAGATGCGATACCATCACATAGTTTCACTTCTTTATTCGATGCCCCCCCACCTCCTCACCGTTCCTTCCCTGAGCGCACTCTGCAGTGCGGGCAGCTGGTTGACGGGACACCAGGCCTCCGCGATCAGGCATTTGTCCGTGACGGACGGACTGCACAGGTTCAGCACGGTCTGGACGGCCTTGCTCTTCTGGACACGGACCTTCCACTGAGGCAGGACAGCCACAGCGCGCGCCAGCAGCTGCTGCAGGTACTGCTCTGTCTGGGAGAGCACCTGGACACAGGTAGGAGAGCAACACACTTGTTGAACAAGCCGAGCCACACCGCCACTCCTGCTCAACGCTAACGACAGCATTGTGCCATAGCATGACTTCAGAATAGCTGAAAAAGGTTTTTTTTTTTTTTTTTTTTTTTTAAGCGGCCCTTGGCCCTCTTCTCCTACCGTTTTTATTTCCTCAATACGGCCCTCGAGTCTGCGGAGTGTGTCTTCTCGCTCCGCTGCGCTTTCGGGGTAGACAAACGTCTGGGTGTGGAAACTGTATGGTGTGGGGAGGGGTGGGGGGTACATTAACATTCATACCAGTGCAAAAATAAATAAATATGAAATAAAAAATTTAACTGTGTTCAGACGGCATGTTACAAGAACACAATAGATTTTACAAAACTACTGTTTTAAAAAAAAAAAAAAATCTTGTGCCTGTCATTTAAAGGGGATGCCTACCAATCACAGATCTTCCTCACTTTTTGACCAATCTGATCACCCCAATAGGAGATGAGAAAAACTGTCCACTGGACCATTTCACCCTGGGATTTATGGGAAAAACACAACATGCATCATGTAAGCCTTCTTTGACACTCAAACAATATTCTGTATTTAAAACGCTTTCTACTTCCTGTTCCTTTCAGTTAACCATAAAACAGCACAAAACAATAGACCAAGAGTGTAACTGTAATGGCAACTTGTCCAAACATGTCTAATGTAAGCGACAGACTGTGTTCTCTTACAGAATCAGGCATCTCCAGTCTCTCTTTCATCTCCTGAAACTCCACTATGATGTAACCACGGCAAGCCCGCCACAGCAACCTCTCAAAGGCTGGGACTTTCCAAGGATGGACAACACCAGCCACAAAACTGCAAAAAAAAAAAAAAAAAAAAAAAAAAGACCAAGGAAAGGAATAAAAAAAAAAAAAAAAAAAAAAAAAAAAAAAACCCCCACGTAACGCAATTAAAAAAAAAAAAAAAAAAAAAAAAAAAAAAAAAAAACTGGACACACCCCACGACATACTGCATTAAAAAGATTGAGAACATAAGAATGGCATGTGTCATTAAAAACAAACACTAAACAAGAGCTTTGGATGTGGACTCCATTTCATTTAAACAAAGATGCAAACTGAACATAAATGAGACAGTAAGCCCAACACCATGTGGAGGGGCAGGACAGAAACATGGACGGATGAACCCTCCACTTGCCTGAGACAAACATCTTGCCTGGGGTCCAGAAATCTGGAAGATTCCAAGGTATGACGTGGAGCCTATAAGATAGTTGTGTGGAAATGAACATGCAATGTACAGGGAAGGAAAAACAAACAAACAAACAAACGTCACTGGGCTCTGGGGTTACAATGCGAGTCTCGAACCATGAAACAAAAGTGAAACTTGTATCAGACAAAAACTGCCATTTTTACAGAAATTATGGTCTATTAAAAAAACTAATTTCTATGAAGTATACAACAATCAGGAAATTCCCATAGTTACGAAAAAGAGGCGCTTTTCTGCGTTGCTAAATATTGGAAATTGCACTCTACACAATTGTTGCCCATCCAAGATTTTGAATGACAGTGTGGTATGGTAAATGGAGTAAATTCCTAAACATGTTTTATCCTGTTTTAACCCTTCAGCTTTTATCATTTACTTTCCGTAAACACAAAGCCAAAAAACAGAAAACGACGTTAACCCAACTCCCCACAAAATGAAAATAATCAGCACTGTTCCTGACAGAACCAGAAGATCTGGAGTCACTTCATACCCCTGCCACAGGGAAATAGGCATTGTTTATACATGACTGTAAATTTTGCAAGATGACTGAGAAAAATACCTTATAATGTGAACAAAGAACAGTAAATTATGACCTGTGTGGAAGTCAGACAGTGGGTCTCTGTCAGAACTCCCTTGTACTGGGACAGCTGGGTCAACTGGGCCTGCAGACTGTCTCGGTTTTTGGACACCTGTAGTAAAACCACCACAAGCAGAAGCCTTCAGTGAACAGTCAGCTCGATGGGTAACTCAGAGCCCCTGATCCTTTATCTGCACCTCCTTGAGCTCCCGAGACAGCCTCTCGCTCTCCTCTTCAATGGTCAGCAGCTCTTTAGGCTGGGGAGCAGAGGGTGTGGGACAGGGAGGTGAGAGCTGACCCTCCAAACGAGGCAAAAGGGAGCGGCGAATCTCCTGCTCCAGGAACGCTGCAGCCAGGAAGCAGGGAGAAGGGAGTCGATGTTTGGCACCGAAAAACACGGGGGAATGACACTACATGGCGTGAAAACTGAATGATTCGGAGGAAAGCGAGGAACTCACAGAAGGTCTTCTCCAGCTCCTCACACCGTCTCACGTCACCAACGAACTTCCTCTGGAAAGCATTCACATTCGGGTTCAGCTGAAAAGAACACCAGGGTGGAAAGAGGAGACTCAGAGCTGAGTGGGTTCATGACCTGCTGGTCACCGCAAACATGCAGGCGTTGCATGCAAGTAAATATGCAGGGCTTACGTCTCTGAACTCAACGAGGCCCAGCTCTCCCAGTTCACTGACGCAGTCGTAGGCCGATCCCGACTGAAGAAAGAGCTGGACAAGACACACTTCCTCACTCCGAAACAGTGCTCCCATTGCAACCTGAAACACAGGAGGGTACATAAGGTTCTGGGTGGGGCAACTGGGGAGGGGAGGAGGATTAGTAACTGCAAGAAGACTCTTCATGTGACTGTCTCTCATTGTTCCCCAAATCAATTTTCTCTTTGGAGGAAAATATGAGATAAGAAAGCTAGCTAGATACCTCTGACTCTTAGCAGGTGATTAAGGCAGTCAGCTGACTCTGAGTCACTGCCTATTTACCACCTCGAGTTTCACCCCATACATACATACATACACACACACACACACACACACACACACACACACACAAAAGTACAGACTTGGCAACATTTCAGAAAACGTTAAAAGGAAAAGAGACCTAAATAAATTAAAATTTCAAGAAAGGACGACGGTCCTTGAGTGAAGCTCCTCTACGTATAAAGTGTAAACAGAACTCAGGCAGACATAAGAGACAGATGCGACTTTAACCTTATTAATAAAATGGGAACTATATCCATTCAGTAACTACACTATGCAGCATTTACAGCCATGCAGTGAACAACGCTACTAACACACAAATTAAATTACCGTCACAATCTGCAGCCCCTTCTACAACTGCAGTACATATTTTCGTAACCGCGTTAGTGTCGTCTAATTGAAAACATCTGGAGAGAAATCAAAAATTAGAATCGCATACTTCTGGCACGGAAACATGATGTCCCTCTATCCTGTACTGAGCAAAGGCTGAGATTTTTTATTCACAATACCCAAGGAACTGAAATGGGACGATGACATTCACAAAGTGCATGTCAAATTTCAAAATAAACAGTAGTATAGTATACGGATTACACTGCCAAAGCAGTGCAACCTGCTACCGTGACAATAATTTAACCTGCGATGAAAAAAAAAGCGCAAGATTTATTTACAATTTAAATCAGTTCCCACTAGCAGCTAGTGACAAAAACCAAACAACGTGGTAAACTGGTGAAAATGAAACCGCATGCAACACGCAAGGACCTAAAACATTCACACAGCCAAACACATACCCTCTTATTAAGCAATTACAAAATTTCCGAAGTTAATCTTAAACAAAAGCATTAAAATCTGGATAAATCAAAGTTTAGTGGGGAAAAAAGACATTTACGAAATGGGTGGTAAACAATGACGCGTGACACAAAAATCAACACGTTATGACCAAAGCGGTTTAATCTTACACGTTTACTGCTGTAAAAAGGCACGGACTCCTCTTCTCGGAGCGACAAGCTGGAAAGGATTTGCGTCGTGTCAGTGTTTTTAGGCGAAACCACGGTACTTATGAGAGAGGAACAACAGATTAAGGAACTGCGCGTGTCACGCTTCCCGTTCCTCCGCGGTCATGTGACCCGGCAACACTCACGTGACACCGCTGGCTCCTCCGGGCTCCCGGTGCCGCTGTTCTAACGATTTGTCCTACCCCGTAGTACAGATGATAGTTATAACCATCCATTTGTCCTACCTTATCAGATAATCCTACCCATACGAACGAACGCATATTTTTGATTATCAAAAATGGTACGACGCACACAAGGGTAGCACGGTTTCACGGGGAGAAGTGCATAGTGAGAAAATCCTACCACAAAGCATAGCAGCAGTTACACAGAGTGAAGTGCAGTAGGGTAGCACGGTTTCACGGAGCGAAATGCATACGATTTTCTCACAGTGCACTTCACCCGTGTAACTGTGCTACCGTGGCGTATAAACCGCTCTGCTAAGTTTAACGGATCAAATAGAAACGGACAGTTTATCAGCAGATACTGTTTTGAACCGTTTGGATGATATTTGCTCTTCAGGATGTTGGCATCAGTGATGAGATTACCACAGTACTGTGCCACGCTGGACAGCGCAGATACACAGTACTTACTATACAACTACTCATTATATAACTATTATATACTAGTGCTGACGTTGCTAGCATTGGCGTGTTCAATACACCGCCAGTTGTAAATCCCTGATGCAAACAAGCAGCCAATCACACAACTGGTCCCGCCGCTGTTGCTTGATTGACAGACAATGTCATTCTCCTGAAAAAACATATGAAATAAATAGAAGACTGGGGAAAACAGCCTTTCAAAATAAAAGCCACATTTGGAAAACGGCATTGTTGAAATAAAAAATTGCTGAAATTAAAACATGGGCTCTACACTAAACCTTTAAAAAAATCATTATTTTACGATTTCATGGTCATATTATGCGATTGTTTTATTTATTGAAAGACTAAGTCATTTCATACTGTCTTATTGATATATTTAATGTTGAACACTTTGGAGTTACATAATTGAACACGTTCATTTTTAATTGTTTGTGTACTTTTATTCAGCATTTTATTCGATGTACAAATAAGTACTAAGCATTTAACTAACTACCCAATTAGTTTTCATGGCTGGGAAAACATCCAGACCCTCTGTTTAAGAGCAATGTACCGAAAATAAGATATACGAAATAAATATATAGGGACCAGTTGTACTTTTGTGTTGTCAGTTTGTC
>JABJVR010005301.1:0-13693 GCA_025773905.1 Chitala chitala | reverse complement strand
TCCCCCACCACTGGTTAATAAAATATGTACCGGCTTTTTTTACCACCCCCCCCCACCCCCCCCCCCCCCCCCCCACCCACCCACCAGAGTGACGCAAGGCTGGCCCAGGGGGCTCTAAATTATAACATGAATATCTGGAAATGTGTGAGGACTGGATTGGAAAAAGAGAGATCCTGGACCAGCCTACAGCCACTGAGATGGATAAGGTTTCCAGACATAGTCTTTGTTTAAACTGTGACAGCAAACAAACAGCAGTGACCATAAACAGGCTCGTAGATCTGCTTGCAGTAAAATGGCAGCTGTGGTTACTGTCCTTCTCTTCACCCTTTCCTTATTGCTTAAGAAACTGAAGTTACAGCAGTTCTGGCATTCTGTCTGAAAGCCTGCAGAAGGGTAAAATCGAGTATTTATCACAGATTCCTGTCCCACCAGTTCTCGTCTCACCAGTTGGTCACAGTTGATGACTGGGCTTGGTTTGTTGGCTGCTTTGACCTGTCCATCTGTCCTTATGGGAGATCGTCCAGACTGTACAGGACAGTTTTTGTGCTTTATTGTGTATGTCCTACATGGCTGCTTAGTACCACTCTGAAGGTTGTGTGTTGTGTGTGCCATATACTGTATATTTTCTAAAGCAAGGTTTTAATTCCATGTCTGGTGAGTGGCTATAAATGCTGCTATTTCTTCTACATGAACTTTAGCAATTGTTTGCCCTGATGGGACTGCTGACTGAGCACAGTGGTTCGTCCAGCAGGTACCTTTGTTTTCACATGCCTCCAGCAATTTGGGATTGGTTCAAGCCCCAGTTCTGCATATGTTGAGTTTGCTTGTTCTCCCTGTGCCTGTGTACATCTGTTATTGTTGCAAATGCAAAAAATATGTACTTCAGCTCCACTGCTGTCTCTAAGCGATCTCTGTACAGTCAGTGTGTTGGTTTATAGTGCAATATCTCACCTGGGGTGAATTTGTTTTTAAGCTTTGTCTTTTCCTGGGATGACGTCTTTGCTACTTGAGCAACTCATCCCTCCCACTGATATTTAAATCAATAACTCAGTCAAAAGTAAATAATTAATCAAGAGCTTAGCACAAGAGTAGATTCCTGAAGGGGGATGATGTCATGCTGGTACAAGGTGTTACACATGTGACCACCAGGGTTGGTGCCTCCTATAACCTGGAAGAAAGGTGGGAATCAAACGCACAGCAGCAGTTGGGCTGTAGTGCACTGCAGCCGTGACAAAGAGAACCATGGTAGGATTGGAACAGTATATACACTGAACAGGGATGTGCAATCAGTGTTTAGTTCTAGGAGTGGGCCAGCTGCTGTACCTTCTGGAATGTGCTTGAAATGTTTCAGCAAAGCATTTAACACTATATGTTAATAGCAATATACAAATAACTTTTCATGCTGACCACCATAAACACGTTTTTATTTAGTGTTTACAAACACGTTAGTACACACTTCAGTGCATGGTGATGCATAGGAAACATCTGATTTATCTAAACACCACAGTTTGTTGTGTGTGTGTAAACAGTGGAAGACTGTGGTGATTCATACAAGAGGGGTCTTGGAGGAAATGATAATGTTCTAACCATACCCCAGCAATTTCCTGTGCCCTGGTCTCCTCCTGTATGTGCGTCGGCGTGCCTTCCTGCTCCTTAGCTTGGCCCTTCTTTTGTACAATCTCATCAGGAGTGCCAAGCAGGACCAGATGTTAGGTTCAATTAGAATATAAGGAAAGACAACACAATATGTTTTAATCAGTATTGTTAACTAACATACATTTTAAAATTCCTAGTCTAAAATTATTACATCCACACATTGTCATGGATTGTTTTGAAAATTTCCTTGTGTTTTCAGACTTGTTTTGTGGCAGGTCACCTATACCAGCATGTAGAGAACCTGCCTGGTAAAGCCATCTCTCATTTGCTATCCCCTGGCACCAGCTCAGAGTCTCACTGATAGCCAGTCCACGTTGTGTTCGATGTCCTAGAGACTGCCAGGGATTGACAGGCCAGAGCTGCTCTATGACGAATGAGTCTGCCATAATTTCTCCTCTGATTGCCGTTGTTTTTTACTTAGCCTGCCCTGTGTGAAGTTTATCAAATTTGGCACTCTGACTCACTATAACTCACAACCATTTGGTTTAAAGCAGGGTGTTCCATATTTTTAAAGTTTGCATTACCTTCGATTTAGCCAAGTTGCATTTAGCTTTGTGTTAAGAAAACAATGTATCGTTCCTGCTTATTTGCACTTTCATGGTCTCTTACAGTGAGCTTTATGCATTGTAGAACTGACCAAAGTCTGAGAGATCACTAGTTTCCCACACCACATAAACTGGTCTACAGAGAGATCAAAGCAAGACAGTCATATTCAGGAACTTCTTTTTTTGGCAGCTCTCTGTGACACACATTCTCCTGTTTGTGCTTTTCTCTTGTGTGTATTTACAAGCCTACACACTCTGCAGATGTGTGTGTGTCTGTCCTTGTGAGGGGTTCAGGGTCGAACACAAAGACTGATGTGGTGTGCTGACCCTAGCTCAGTGTTGACATGTGGGCTGGGGATCAGTGTGACATACACCAGTTTCTCTTCCTTTTAACTGGTGGGTATGTTATGGCAGTTCACTCATGTTTTCCCGATATTGGTCTTCAATGTTTTTCAGCTGCTCTCTTCAAAAATAGTTTGGCTCTAACCTTTTAGTTCTCTGGTGCTTGAACACCATATATGTATATACAAAGTAGGGTATACACATATGTTACATAAATGAGTACCCAGACTCCTATAGTAATACGTCTACCCATAAAAGCATGCATGCACAGTCAAAAGCACCCAAACACTTTCACGCAAGTAAATAACACCTGGAGCAGTTCCCACCCTCAATACCACAAACATCTGCGATGTTCTCCACCCTAAACCACATGCACAAACACAGGCAGCTGGCACCAGCAGTCACCACTCTGTGGATAAATGGTTGACATGGTGACCATGGAGCAGATGATGGACATATGGAGCGGAGTGAATATTTTAATGAGTTTTCTAAGTATGGTGGAGCAAGTATGCTACACATACTGGAGATACAGAATATGACATGCTGGTATACTTGCTGTGAAGATATTGTAAGTATGGTGAATATTTACAGTTCATTTAGCCGCTTATGACTTTTGAAAGTTTCCTGTTTAACAGTAGACTGACTACTTGCCACTTGCTGTCTGCTGCAGCTGTGCTATCTTCCTGTTGACTACCTTGGAAAAGAAATACAGGATAGCAAAGTTTAAGTCTAAGAACAGTACTGTTAGAGTTGACTTTCACATTAAGAAACATAACATTTTGCATGTCTGCCTGTATGAGCTTAGCATCCTAATGAATACTGAAACACGGTACTATGCATGTTGTGAACAAAAGCATAGTGAAGCCCCTGTCTTCTTTTCACTGCCTTTCACTGGCAGCCAATTCCCCACATGACTATTACAGAGACCTGCTTTACTTTTTCGTGTGTGAATACCTGCTCTGCAAATGCACTCCCTAGTCTCTCCACTTTCCAGATTAATAACAACAGAAGCTGTGTGTATATGCAAAACAGATGGAAACAGATAGAGAGAGCCAGGATTCAGTTCTCATCAGTTCATGTGCATATCTCCAGCTGTTTAACCACCGTTTCAACCTTCAAGAAGCAAACACCATAGCCACAGACCGAGTAGCACAGAAAGGGATCGTGAAAGAAGTCAGGACACCTGCAGCACCCACAGCAGCATACCCACTTCAGAGCCAACTCTGACCTGTCACCAGTTTGGAGAAGAAGAAGATGTCCATATTGGCTATCAGATGTACCTGTTATAGAAGCCCTCCCTCCCCAGATCACTCCCTATCAGTGCTCCAGGCTGTTGAGGCTGAAATGCTTTCATTTGGTGTACCTGCTGTCAAAGTGTCAGGAATGAAACACTGTGCGATAGAAGGGAGGTATTGTCTAGCAATGTGCAGCTCTCTGAGGCGTGTCTGGGCCTCTCTACCTGGATGACTCACCTGTGTGCCCAAGTTACTCACCTGCCTACTTGCCTGCAACCAATTAGAATTTTACCCTGAAAAGGAATACTAAGGACCACAAAGTCCTGTACTATTCAACTAAGCAAGATTTGCCTCTTATGTCATTTAATCTTGCACTTCTTTTGTGCTTTCCTGGTCTGTAGGTGGACTAATTGAAGTTGTTATTTATGCATATTCCCATCTGAGCTATAAGTTTATGATCTAAATGGAATAAAATGTAAAAATGGCTGACGACACGTTAGCTGACACCACATGTGCTCAGCTTTCTTTGCCCCCACCCCGGAATTCAATAACTCCATCTCCAGTGTCCCAAAGGTCTAATTGTCAAAGTTGCTGAATAAAGCAGCTCATATTTTGGGAACCTTCAAAGCACTGGAGATATCACAGCTGGAGCATGCAGCTGAGGGCGCTCATTGTCACACATACCCTCACCTGGGCCTGAACCACTGACATCACCCCGGCAACAGCGTTCACACACTGAACCCCGTGAGTCTTTTCCATTCCTCACATCCAACAATGAGGCACTTCATTAATGGGATAGAGAAAGAGAGCGGGAGCTGTAAAGTTTGGAAAAGACCACTAGCTCCAGTTTGTAGGCACCCAGAGACCTTTATACAGACTAAAGAGGAGCCATTAAATGGGGGAGTTGAAACCCGAGGGTGGGATGGAAGAATGCGCAGCAGAAGTGGAAAATTCTGGTAGGGGATAAATGGAGTAATCAAGGACGGAAAAGCTGAGGCGCCTGACGATGTTCAGAGGCCATGTCATCCTCCATGGCAGCGACATGGGAAGGCGGGGGAGCTGAGCAGAAAATCTTGCTACATCAGGATTGTACTTCCTCTACAGTCATGCGGGACTAGCCACACCCCAGCAAAAGTGAGCTGGAATGTTCTCAAAGGTTTGACGTGTTGCTTACTTCCTCTGCCTTAGTGTCAGTGTTCTCACTTGGGCATTTCTTTGAATGTGTATTTGACTGCCATGTATGGATATGATGTGAGCTGACTCATCTTTTTTTTTTTATGATGTTACTATGTAAAAGTAGCAGAAATACTTGAAGAGTGGCTTTGTTCAGACTCTCTGTCTCCCTCCAATGGAATGGAATGGGACTGAATCAGGGCTTTGTAGAAAAAACAGCTGAAGTGAAACTGACAAATGTACAGTGTTGTTACCGTTAATTCTGAAATAGGCAGCAGTTAGGGTTGCAGTTAAGAACATAAACTGAATCTTGTGGGTCAAGTTCCAGGGCGTGCCCTGTTATTACATGTTTTCTGCATTAGAGTGATCTGAGCAGTTACTATATCAGTTGCGCAACTAATTGTAAATGTACATGCGACATTGGAAAGAGATATACACGAGTTACATATGCATAGTCATATTGCAGCTGGAAAAAAAAACACAAGCGTCTGCCTGTGTGCTGCAGAACCTTCTAGTAAAAGCTGTATGTGTGGTTTGAGTCCAACGTGCCACAGTGCCCAAAGTGCAGACACACCCAGCTAGAAACACACACTAACTTGTGTTGTACCTCTAAATGAGGGAGAGGGAGAGCAGCAGAATACAATAAGAGAAGTTATTTTCATTCTATTTTAAATGTAAAAACAGAAAAACATGGGGTTAAACAGGGAAAGACAAAGACTATATTTAACATTCTCAACGGGTGATTTTCAGTGATTAGATGACAATAGCCACTGTTTGTCTTGTTTATACAAAGTCATAAGTAAATATAAAACGTGACTTTGTTTAAAAATCCTATGTCCCCAGAAAATACAATAGGCATATCTGAGCATTTTAGAATTTATATAGACTATCTGTGCTCCGATTTTTGCCTTGGTATTACCAAGAAAATGGTGAGCCTTTCTTGACAACAGAAAAGAAACTTAAAAATGTATCATAAAAATATATTCTTTCTATATGGAAATATAATGGAAAAATGCAGATATTTCCTAATTTTGTAGATGTGTTTTTGCTACATTAAATGACAAGGACATTTACTTAATACATTCCAGACCGTGTGATGGAGTTGATATTTACTCCACTGTAAAAGTGATGTCATTATTTTTAGTTAAAGTACTGGACTGACTAGCTTCCTGAGTTAGATATTTGGGTCTTTAGTTCTGCAGACCCATCTACTTGTCCAGTAAATAGAACTTTGTTTTCAACCAGTACTATGCTGTTAAATAAGAAACACAGCACACCAGGCTAAAACAGTAGACCTGTGGTGAGCATTTGTGGGCCTGTTCATACTCCAACATGGAATTAACATTCCTAGCAGGCCTTCTTGCTGTAAGGCAGATGGACAGTTGTGATTCATCACCCTGCAATAAGTAATGAATTAAATCTGCTCATCTGTCAATAATCACTCATCCAATTAGAGTGAGTGGGTAAGTACATTAAGTAATTAAATAATGCATCACTCTGTAATCAGTATTCTGAATGGTTTAGCACTTCTTTATGTTTCATTACTAACACATTTGCTGTGTTTTTTTCCCATTAAATCTATATTATAGAAGGTGAAACCAAAAGGCCGTTGTTACCTTACAGCAGGTTATGTTAAAATTTAGTACAACATTAAGGGAGGCCTTGCCAGTGTTGTTTGCCATCCTGCTTAGCGTTGACCACTGTTCTGGGCTCTTATGTTCACTTTGCACTGGACTGTGTTGGTTTTACATTTGTTACTTTACCAGATGGTTTTGTCCACTGTGCACTGCAGGTAATAAGCATATAGAAACAGAAAATGTGTTTACAAAAAAATTACAGAGGACAGGATGCACATAAGCAGGTGAAATGAGTGCAATTAAATAAAGTGCTGCCTGTCTGTACCAGTGGTTCTTAACCTGGGGTGACAGCACCCCCAAGGGGTGCAAGAGTGGAGGTGAGGGGACAGGACCTGAAAAGATGTATTTTTTAGTTTGTAGTTTGCATCATCTCATTGATCATCAGTGTACGGGTTACCTCATTGTCTTGCTGGCTCCTAGATGACACCCAAAGACTCATGTGATGCCACCCCCCCCCCCCAGGCCCAGTTCTTGTCACTCCCACACTCTTCAGGTCCTGTTCACATTCCTCTGAGTGTTGAATTGACCTTATCCCCATTGTTGACCTCTAGCTATATAGCCAGCCCTCCTGTTACCTTCCACAGCGAAGTATTATTCAAAGTTAGCCATTGTTACCAAGCAACCCTCATCCATAGTCTTTGTGTTCTGTTCTTGTATTTTCCATTTTACGTAGCATTTTCTGTGAATCCACTTTATCCCAGCTACTCAGTGTATTCCCCTTACCCTGTCTGTGTTTCTTGTTGTAGATTAAGGAATTATGTGGTTTTAACTGTAAAGAAATCTTTGAAACTGAATTTGAAACTGGGTGGGTGGTTTACTTATTTTACTAATTAGTCCCACAATAGGGAAATTCCTTGTCTGGATTTAGCCCATTCCCTGTGGGAGCAGTGGGCAACCACATGTACCACCCAAGGAGCTAGAATGGAGCATCTTGCTTAAGGTCACACCTGGTGAGGGGTGCGATTGGAACCATGAGACTTCTGCCACCGATGGGTAGTGCGTTAACACTAACGACAAGGCCTTACTTTAATATTAATAGTTTAATATTTGAGTAAATAAGTTGAAGATTTGCTTCATCCAGGAGATAACGAGGGTTTAAGAACAAGTATGTTGAGAGTTTGTTTTATTAACTTTTAACCAGTCCATGCTAGCGCAACAGCCTTTGTTCTGAGTATGACGCTGTAACGTCCACACTGGGCTCAGTTAACTTTGATGGGATCACTACTAATGCTACACCAGATCATGCAGCGTTTAACCGGATTAGTGTTAATTTTGACGATGGGCGATGTTAACACTGAACAGCATTTTGGCTTCTTAAAACATAGCTAAAATTTGAGGTTTCATGTCCAAGAAAGATTGAAAAGCTCATCCATGTCTTTATTTCCTGCAGGGTTGACTACTGAAATATGCTCCTTACTGTCTTTCCTAGTAACACTATTAGACAACTGTGACTCATTCAAAACCCTGCTGCTAAAATACTGATAAAAACCAAGAGAGATGTTCCAATAGTTAGATTCTTGCGCTGGCTTCTGGCTAAATATAGTAATAAATGTAAGGTATTATTCATGCTTTATAAATTCCTCAGTGGTTTGCACCCTATTACTGACATGTTTACTGAGTACAAGCCTGGAGGGTCTCTCAGATCTGCAGGGACAGGTCAGCTAGGGGTGTTCAGAGCCCAAACTAAACATGGTGAGATGGCATTCAGCCATCCTGTTACCCTCTGCTGGAGCCAGCTCTCCACAGATCTAAGATATGCCTCAACAACAGCCATTTTTAAAAATAAGCTAAAAACTGCTCTTTTATCTACTGCTTTTAATAACCGACAATCATTTTTAATATACTTTATATCTTCTTTCCTTCTGTTTCTATGACTGTAGTTTTTTAAATTTGTCTCACTGCTTTCACTGTCATTTGAATATCTTGTTTCTTATTTTGTATCTGTAAAGCATTTAGAAAAACCTTTGCGTGTGATAAGTGTGCAGTATAAATAAACTTGCCTTGCCTGATGTTATTTCCAGACTGGACCACATAACATGCAAGTGCACCAGTATTAGCTGAGTTTTCAGCTATGCAGGGTCTCCTTCAGGACATTCACCCGTTTCCTGCTGTAGGAGTCCAACACTCAGCCGTATTGTTCTTATCCTTATTGTATTGCTGATTTAGCAGGGAACATTGACCACCTTTGTCCTAACAGTGCTTGACAACATGCAGGATTTGGGGGGGGTTCCACTGACTGGGGGAGAAATGTTTTGACAATATGCCCATTGTTCATATAATCAACAGTTGAAGTCTCCCGTTCCAGACTTTTTCTTAAAAAGCTGGCGTGTGATAGGATTCTCTCTGCAAAGTGAAAATTTGACATGGTATGTGAGAATGGAGACTGGAGGTAAAAAGTGAGGTTAGTGAGTGGATGTGCTAAACTGTTTTCTGAACTGTCCCATGTGAGATCCATAAACACAGGACTTGTGTAGATGCTACCAGGTACATGTTAAATGCATTCATTCACAAAGCCTTATGCACAGTGCCCAGTAACTACAGTGGTCACATTTTTGCAAATATAACCTACATGGCTTTGTGGTGTAGTTGACCTGTGGTATTCCTTATTCACAACCACAGAACAGTGTTCTTTGCAGAACATAAATGTATTTGAATCCTCTGTTAAACAGGTACATCAAAGGCACAGATTTGAGTATTGACAGTAAGAACGAGTCCTTACCAATATTGTGGGAGTACTGGATTGTCCATGCCAACATTTTTTTTTAGCCATCTACATACTTTTTTAACATTAAAAGGATTGGGAACTGATTTATTTCATCCAATGCTGAAACCAAACCAAACCTACCTCCTTGGTCCTGTCCTGTCTAGTTCTTTGTCCTGTCTTGTACGTGGGATTTCTAGATCTTTTTTGTCTGAGTGTATTAGTGTCTGCACCTGTTCTGGTTCTTATTTGTTCTCCTACATAAAGCCAGTGTTTTCCTCAGTTCCGGGCCGGTTATTGTAGTCCGCCTACTCATGTGTATATTGCTAACCTTATTTAAAGTTATAGAGTCTTATTGTATTTAGCCGTTTGTATGCCTTACCCTCTTATTAAACCCTTCCTCTGCACTTAAACCTTGCCTCTGGTCTTTTTGAGTTTCAGCCACGTAAAAATGTTACATAATAACTGGCCTTGCCTAGAGATCTAGCAGAAGGGAGGGCTATTAAACCTCCAATGCCCGCATGCTTTCATGGGTCATTTGTAAAGCTGAATACCTTCTTTTCAGAACTTTTCCTTTATTTTGATACCTACCAACACCAAAGACTGAGACAGAGAAGATTGCTATCTGGAGAAACTTCTGAATGGACAAAGACTTGCAAGAAATCATGGCAGAAATCAACGGACTCACTCAAGGACTTCAGTGATTACCGCTATGATTTTTTTTTTATGTTCGAGCAAAGGTGTAATACAGGAGGTACGGGTAGGTGCACCAGACTCAAGCCAGCAGGATTTTCCTTCTCATCCACCTGCTTGACTCATAGAGGCTCAGAGTGAGGGCAAGTGGGACCCTGCTGACATCTCTGTTCAGGTTTTGCCAGTGTAACAAATGGAACAGCGTAAGGGACATAGTGTGCCTACTCAGACAGCTCAAAAGCAGCCTATACCATTGGTTGCTACCAGCACCCTGATGCCCTGATCTCCCGTTACAGTTACCCATGCACTGCAGACACCGCCCAGCCTCTTCTCTTCGGTCTTCCATACCTCCCGTTCCACTCAGATGAGTCCACTTCCCGTTTCGTTAGCGCCTGTGCAGACCAAGCCTCCATATTACTGCATGACCCACAGCCCAGCCCCCAAGGCTCACCAAGGGTCCTGCTCAGTTTGTCAGGCTCAGATTATGCTGATGTCAGTATTCCCCTCATCACTGGTATCATTAATTTTAGGTTCCATTCATCTGCCAGGGCATTGCATCCACTTGCCTCCATGTTCTGTCTACTCACTAGTGCTTCCCATCCAACTGTCTCTGCATCCCACCCTCTCTGATCCAAACTTCTTGTCTGGATCTTTGCACTCCCATTGGTCTCCCTGGAGCTCCTCTCAGTCTCCCCCGTGCACCCCTGGACCCTCCAGCCACCTGTTCAGCCTGTCTGACCGTCTGTCCAAACTGTCTGGCCACTTGCCCAGCCAGTCTGGCCGCCTGCGTTATTGGTCCGGTTGCCTGCCCCATTGTTCCAAATGAGTGTCTCCTGCTTTGTCTCCTGTCCTTCCTGGGCTACTGTGCCTGTTGGTGCTTTTTTTGCGTGGCACTGCCCATAGCTCCTCGCCAGCCTGCCCTGAGGACACCTCCATCAGCCTGGTCTCTGCCGTGGTCCGCCATGTGTTAAAATAACCACTGAATGTTGAACGAATACAACTGTTCCACATTTTAGGTTACTAATTTCTTCCTGAAAACCCACTGTAAATCAAAAGACATAAAGCAAAAAAATGGTTTCCATTGTTTTAAATTGGCAAAATAATGTATTCCCTGTTCATCCAAAAACCCTAAACCAATTCCCCAAATTATCATGAAAACATTGTAAACAATGTAAATAACTATCAACCCATGATCTCAACAGATACTGATGCTGAAATACTTTGGCCACCTATTGTGAAGAGAGGACTCACTGGAAAAGACTCTGATGCTGGGAAAGACTGACTCACAGTGGGCGTGAGTCTGAGTAAACTCCGGCAGACAGCGGAGGACAGGAAGGCTTGGCGTGCTGTGGTCCATGGGGTCACGAAGAGTGGGACACGACTAAACGACTGAACAACAACTTGATCTCAGGGTAATATATGTAATTTCAAACACAAATTACATCATAATCAATTGCTTAATGAAGTCATTAATAGGTATGTGTTTATGTACATTGCAACAACACAAAGTACAGCAGATACAAACATTTATAGTTATTAAATTAATTGTAAGAAAAAAAATAAAAATTTATACTTTATTAGTTCCAGAGGGAAATTCCTTCTCTGAATCTAACCCATCCCCCTGGGGGGAGCAGTGGGCTGCTAGCCAAATGGAGCACCCGGGGAGCTAGTGCTGAGTGTCTCGCTCAAACTGTTACCTCTTTGCAAGCAACAGTTTATGATAAAAACTAGATTAATTTTTGTAATGAAGGTACTGTACTCAATCAAAAGAAGATGTTTTCAGGGTCAGTGACTCAAAATTAGTTTTTGTTACTTTGGTTTATTTTTTTTTAACATCCAGGAGACAGGAAATCCACAATCGATAGTGCACTTGTGCTGAGTACATCATGTCCCCCTTTCCTTTTTTTAGTTACAGAAAATGTTCAGTTCAGATATCACTGTTTGTCTAACATCTACCATTATCCGGTATAGGAAAAATTTGTTATAAACATTTAGATGCCAAGCAATGTGGATATTATTTTATTTTAAAATGATAAGAAAATTCTGATATCAAACATAATTATGGTGAAAAATCCTACACCATATTATGACAGACTGAGGGATGGATGTATCTATCTGTGGTCACTGCATCTTTGAACTGTGATGCTGTGAGTTTGACTGTTGTGATCTTGTGTTTATCACCCGATTACAGCTGCTGTTCATTTACTGATTCAGGTGTGGTTTCAACATTGGTAGGGACCAAATCAGCCCAAACCCCCTAGCGTGAGAAAATTAGAGACAGCAAAAAATATAGTTAGGGACAACGCTGTACTCCCACAGTACTGCTAGGGACATGCTCCAACTGCCCACACCCTTGCATTATGACATAAGTTAAGTTACTCCCGTACTACATTATATGCAAACCTCTGAATGCAGAGTACGTATTTATGATGTCAAATCACACAAGTTCATGTAATTAGAGGCTAAAAGCAAGTAATTTAAATTTTTTATTTTCTGGGAGTAGATTACTTAAGCTTGCAGAAACCCAGTGATTGTCTCCCAGACACAAGGAGGTCAAAACATGCAACAGCAACACTGCTGTACTCCAGATCACATGTAGTGTGTTTCATAAACTCCGTCACTGGGGCAATCATTGTAAGAACCATGCTGCACAAAAACAAGTAATTGGAAACAGAGTCCATTACTACTGTCTGGCTGAAGTAAAGGTGTGAAGGTTTATCTAAAAATGAGGAACGAGAAGGACCTGCTTGAAACAATCTCCTCAATGCTCCACTGTTGATAAGCCCACTGAGTTTGTTCTTCTGATGGGAGTACAGAAATGATCCACTGGGAATATTGTCAGAAATGGTCATGTCTTTTGATCATGAGACCTGATGTCCCACTGGCTAAGGGGGAAAAGACTGGTCTCACAGGCAGTGAGAGTTTTACAGTGCATTGCCCTGGGTCCTGTTTCATCTAAAATGCTGGTTCTTTGTCCACTGGTTATAGAGTTGCTGTTGTTCTTCACTGCAGTGACATATAAAGCTTGTTGAAATGTATAATGTCACATAGTTGTATAAGTTTTGCAACCCAGCTTATGTCTACAAAGTATAGTGCTCATAGGGTGTTGGTCTTCAAGAGAGAAACGTTTATGGTTCCTTCTTTCCTTGACTTCCATTTTGAATGCCCATTAACTTCAGTGGGTAATATAAAATACTTGTACTCTGTATTTATGTGTTCACAAAAAAGTATTAAGCGCATGTGTCCTGATGTTATTTATAACTCAAATGACATTTCTCAATGAGTCACATAGTTCAGCAGTCAGCATTTCACTAATGACTGTCTCCATCAAGTTGTCCATCTCCTTCACACAGAAAAAGACACCATCCAGGGAGGCAGCAGTATTGGTGTAAAGGTTAATGTGCGCTCATATGGAGAGCCAACTGCTTCTGCTCCAGTTGTGCTCATCGATGACCACGACCTGTCCTCGGCCATTTTACTGTCAGGATCGCGACACACGTACAACTCCAAATCCAAAAAATTTGGGACAGTGCAGAAAATGGTAATAAAAACAAAAAGGAGTCATCTGTCAAGTCTGTACTGTATTGAAAACATTACATCAGCACATGGATGTTTTAACATGTGAATTTTATTGTTTCAATTCAATTCAATTCAATTTATTTTTATATAGCGCCTTTCGCAACAGCATGCCTCAAAGCGCTTTACACAGAA
>JABJVR010005299.1:0-13695 GCA_025773905.1 Chitala chitala | reverse complement strand
CCCCCCCCCCCCCCCCCCCCCCCCCCCCCCCCCCCCCCCCCCCCCCCCCCCCCCCCCCCCCCCCCCCCCCCACAGAAACTTGGGTAAGAAAAGCTCCTGACTTATTCTTCACTCACTCAATTGAGCCAATCAGCACCAAGACAATGAGCTTGGAGGGGCTCAAGTCATAGACAGAGTTTCTGTACATACAGCATTGAAAGGGAATCAGAGAACTTTCTATTTCAGCACTCCCATTAGTGCAGCTAAGTTCTGAACACAAACACACACACACGGAAACTTCACACGCCTCCACAGTGTCCATTCTCACCTCCCTGTGCTCCTCCTCATCATCATTGCCCTGGGAACTCGAGGTCTCCTCCGAGTAGTAAATCTTGTTACTCGTTAGGACAAAATAATGAGGGTACCACTCCTGTGGGGAATAGGGGTGGGGGTTAAATTAATTGCCACATTAAAAAACCTGGACAATTATTAAGCTATCAGGAGACTTACAGCGAGGATCTTAATCACAGTAGTTTGTGGTTCTTTAATCACTACAATTTGTGCTGAATTTAATGACCGGTTTCATGTATATTTTTAAATAATGTAAACACGCATTATTGTTCTATTGTTTCACATTATTTCCAACAGTGTATACTATTATTGCTTTGAGAAAAAAAAGAAAAAAAAAAAACTGGTTCTATATTTCAAAACCTCATACGACAATGAAGAAATGGCATCTTGCTCATCTGATGCGGAAGCGGCAGACAGTCCTTACATGGTTGATGGGGTCCTCCAGGTAGAGGATGCCATTCTTGATGGAGTTGCTGATGTCATTCTCTGAGTAAGGTGTGGAGGTAGACACCTCTTCATACGCACTGCCCTCTGCCAGCTTCTTGTGCTATGTAGAAGAACAGGTCACCGTTAGCGCAAATGATAAATAGCTTTCCAAAACTTTTATATAGATGTAACAATTAAAAAAAATAATAATAATTGAAAACCTCCAACATGCTGATGTTTATATTCTTATTTACGGTGGAATTGTACATTTTCAAGATTAAAATAAAAAGGAATAATGAGCACTGCCATTGTGGTTAAAAGGTCACATCCCTAACGTTAGTATTGCATTTCAAGGTCAAGGTGAGAGAAGGGTCAGGGAAGATCACCTTGATGAGAATCTTCCGCTTCAACTGGTTGGGTGAGGGCAGGCCATCAGCTGAAATATCCACAGCCTTGGTCAGCAGCATGTCTCCAAAGACCTTCTTGAAGGAAGCAGCCATGATCCTCTGCTGGACAATGCTGCAGTGATCCTCGATGGACAGGATGATTGGGTAGCTGAAGGTAGACAAATACAGCCAAGATCTTAGACACCTTCTCTCCTTTCTTCAGTGGTCGAATCCCTAAATCAAAATTTATGACCCACTTCTAAGGTCCATTTGCTTAATGCATGTCCATTTAAACCACAGTTATTTTAAGGAAACGTAACACACATTTGGAAGTCCCACCCAGAGTACCAAACAAATACCATAGTTGGTTTGGTACTTCGGTACTTGCATTGCCCTGGAAACCAGTGGAAAAAGGGAACTACTGACTTTATAGTACCAAAAGTATGGTACCTGCTTCCTGGAAAAGTAGCCTAAAGTCCATATACATCTATACATAAGGGCAAGAATGTCCAACACACTTGATACAAAAAACCCAAATCTCTTCCTATTAATTTTAATAATTATTAACATTCAATCATCCCTTTGGAATGTTTAGTGAGTAGGTGTTTGCCTGGAGGCAAAATACATGTACACACACGATTCAGACTCACTCTGACGTGACAAAGGCGTGCTCCTTTATAGTGTTCAGCACATCAGAGAATTTGATCTTGGTGGTGAGGGTGTGTCCATGGTAAATGACTGGCATTCCATCTGGCCCATCCCAACAATCCACTAAGTGAAAACACCAGTCGGTCACAATGACAAGAATCTGCTACCATACGACACTGCCAAGCTCTTAGGTAGCATACTGCTCCAGGAACTTGCATTAAATTAAACATAACAAGTACACACAAGTATACATGCTGCATATGGTGCTTACATTCAATGCACCGACATCCCATTCTCAGACAGCGGGAATAGGCCTCTAAGGAAGATTCACTGGAAAACTGGTCTCCGGTTAGGTAGCTAGAAATTAAATAAACGCAAACAAATGATAAACAATGGGGCCTTCAGAACTATTTCACAGATAGAACGACAATCTTTATGATGGCATTGGGGATGTTTGGCATTTTGATGTTTTTAAAATTCATTTTAATGCATAAAACTACACCAAAAAAAAAAAAACCCACTATCCCTGACTCAGCACTAGAGGTTGCACAGTCTGTGGTTCCATGTTTCTCCTTACGTGTTGTGAGAAGAGGAAATCCAGTAATGTGACAGAGGGTTGTTCATGTTCTCAGGGACCACCTGGTTCAGCTTTGCCTCCCAAATGGTGTTTTCTTTGGAAAACAGGTACGTGAGAAACTAGAAAGGGGAGAAAAAAAGGGACAGGACAACTTCACTGCAGTTTATTTTCAAAGATTGCAGGTATGAAAGAAAGTGCAGACATATCACACGCTAAAAGGCTATCCACTCAAATGGACACCATATACATATGGAAAACCAACCAATGACAGTAAATAACCTTGTCAAACATACCACTGAACTGGTCTCAATACATCTTGGATCATTATGGGCTTAACATTGCTGACACTAAATGCTGTTGTGCCACCTAACAATCAGCATTCATCATCCCTACTGCGGGACAACCTGAACACAGTGCACTGTGAAGCTGAATGTGACTGATGTGATGTGCACTGTGAAGCTGAATGTGACTGATGTGATGTGCACTGTGAAGCTGAATGTGACTGATGTGATGTGTTTCAGCAGTGAGCTACACTTGGTTTCCCCAGCAACCACGTTCTGACCCACATGTCACCGGTCCTGCTGACCTGCATCTCAGCACTGAACTTAACATTGTGCGATAAAGTTTCTCTGTGGGGAAAATGGCGTCAAAAAGAAAAAAAAAAAACGGTAGAGCTTATGAAGTGGCAACAAAAACACAAAGGCAGAAAACACAAAAGACAATTAAGTGGAAAAAAGAAAAAAAACTAATTTAATGTACCACCATGATTAAGATATATTCCGTGTTCATTTTCCAGTTAAAAATGATTGATCACTATTTTCTGCATAATGTATATATCAAAACAGTAGTGCCAGGACTGACAGCGGGAATCTGACTGTAGTCATTTTATTGTCATTTATATGAAGTGCAGTAAAATGTCCAGCTAACATGCAACCCTCTTTGGTCTGTGGTATGCATGACTACCTACTCAGTTTTTCTCTGTGTTTTAGATACCACTACACCTGGAGGTACCACATGTCCAGAGACACACAACAAGCCACCCGCACAGCCGCCCACAACTTCCTCTTGTTTTAGATGACTTCTTGTATGAGAACTTTTTCTGATATCTAAATTGGAACTAAACAGACCACAAGACCATTTGATAATTCCCTCTAAGGAACACACACACCCCCCCCACTGTTCAACAATACCAATCACCCTATCTATAAAGTTGGAGGAGGTGCTAAACAGATGGTGGGCGGGGGGGAACTCCCCTCCACCCCCCCATACTTGTGAGCAATCATGCCCATAGAGCTGTTTGACCAGAGCTTGACTTGACCTTGCTACTACTATGCATAAGATATGGCCCTCAGACCACAACATCTTGTAAAGATACACAAGATGCCACATGAAGGGCACCATTAAATGCCAACCCCTAGAAATAGTTCAACACAGATTTCCTTTGGTTCAGCAGAGGAATGCATTACAAAAAAAAGCATTTCTAACACAGAAAAGAGGTTCAGACTAGAGAACTTTAAGCTTCATCAGCAGCTTCTCTTACCTCATCTTGGTAGAAGAAGGGTGTCTCAATCTCCCTCAGAGGCTCCTTCAGGTAGTCAAACATGAACTTTTGAACCTGGTTAATGGTTGTGGACCACTGTTCCTACACACATACACAAAAACATTGGTGCATTAAGTGTGCCGATGTCACATGACAACGTATGCTCCTGAAATCCAGACCTACTGAGAATTACATGAATTGATTATTTCGGCCGTTGTCCTTAAGATAACTTTGTTTTCTGCAGCTATTCTCAAGATCAAATCAACTGTCGAATGGCTCTAAAACCAGGCCTCAGGTCTTCTCAGAAATTGTTAGTGAAAGCAGTACCCTTTAAGCCCTTGTCCAAAAAAATATTAATAAATCATGTGAATAGCTCCAAATGACAGAATGATCCTGCAGAATGTCTGTTTGAGCCAGTCCATTAGCGTGCTCCTTACCTTCTGGTACTCCAAGAGAAAGTGTTGGAACTCCTCCAGTGAAACTTTAACCTGGTCTGGCCTTTCAACAAATCTTAAAAAAAAAAATAAAATAAAATAACTGTACAGGTGGACGGCTCACTATGGGTGCAAAAGCAGCATGTTAGAATAGCACAGATTACTGTGCTCAGAAAGGAAAGTGAGAACATACCTCTGAAGAAGAGGGATTTCCATCTGCAAAAGGATGAGAAATTAAATAATTTTAATAAATTTACACTTTCCTAAATTTAGGTAATTTGTTCTCCTTTCTTTAAAGCCAAAAATATGAACAGTTCTTCAAAAAGAAAACACTACAAACATTCTGCACAAACATAGCAACACAGACTTAATTCAGCGGTCAAAACAGTAAAATGTGCACGACCTTCAGTCTGCACTGAACCTTACCTAAAATAAGACATTTGGGACTTTACTGTGAATGTAAATTATGCACACTGGAGGCAGAAACATTCCCTAGGTACAGATTATGAATTTTATCACAAAAAACCTTTAACTGTTTTAGACATTAAAGATAGATCTAACTTACAATAGTAGGATGTAACTGCGCATTAGTACCATGCCACACTGATTCAGGCCCTAAGTAGAGCCTCTTTCCTGAACCTGTTAATTTTGTTCCTAGCATAAACTGTTTATGCCACCTGTCTTCTCTCACCCTGTCAGAATGCTACTAAGCTGAACTGGTCACCTATGAAGAAATGCATCCCTCGTTCAACCTGAAACATTTAGCAAGCTTCTTTAAAAGCTGTCATTGTGTTATTGAGAGAAGCCACTGAAGCTCTTTGTTGGACTGCGTAAAGCGGAAAGATCCTGAGAGGCCGCTACTGAAAAGTAATCTCCAAAGGTGCAGAAAACCGTCCTACCAAAGCCACCATAGTGTCCTTTACCTAGTACAAGTATAATCCTTATGGTTAAAGGGCTTACAATGAGTCTACTCCACAGTCCTCTACTCAAACACATTATGTGCTGCAATTTACTGTCTTGAGCTCAGACTTGAAAAGTGACACCTCTCAATCCCCAGACCCCTCCTTCTATTGCAGGGAAACTCACAGATCTCTGAGCGTCGAACATGAGGCTGCGGTACAGCTGGGCGAACTGGCTGTAGGTTATGTCTCCGTTTCTTAACTCAACATCCTGAGAAAACACAAACATCTTTTTAAGAGGTTATCCTCCGCAAAAAGTCTGAACATTTCACTTTGAACTTATCTGATGTGACTCAGGCTGACCCACTATTTCATTAAATAATGTGCCTATTCTCAGACTGTAGGCTTAGAGGACATCTTCATTAAGAGCCTGAACATGTTACCGGAAATTTCTCGCGCAGGAACCTCATGTTGGGAACCCTATAGTTGACCTGGCAGAGCATGCTTTTCAGATCCTTGCAGGAAATCCTAAAATAACACAAAAGAATGCAAACATTAAGAAAATATTTAATTGGAAAGTTGGCCATGTTGTCTTTCAAGCTTAAAACAGTCTTGTGGGGGAAATAAATCTACTTTTAATTAAACCAGCTGTAAATCTTTCTTTATGGGTGCATAAACATTATTTTTTAAATGATGTTTCCTGAAACATCATTTCAAGAAACATTTCACAACTTAAATCAGACCACCTTATCAATTTTTTTTTTTTAAACCCATACATTACGAGGGGGAGTTTTCCAGTCTCTAGACACTATATGAATACAAAGCCACTGCAAAGCAGACTTTAGCAGCAGTCACCCAGACTGGACTTCCAGCCCTGTTATACAGCACTCTACTCAAGTGCACTACACAACAAACAACCTGAGAATCAAAGTATTTTGTTGGTGAAAAATTTTCCGCAGTGACTAAACTGACTGAGCAGCAAGACAGCAGCCGCCACAACAGGCCCACTTCGAGCCCCCTGGGTGCGCTGCACCTCTGCCTCGGAAACCCACGCTGGTCACACCGCCCCATCTGCTGGACGTGGACACAACATGGAACCTCCATCTACAGGAAGAGTGACCTCCAAACCTTGAAGTCTTCCTGAACCTCAAAGCATTGAAAACACAAAAAGAGCCCAAAAAGCAGTCCTTGAAACTGAAAAACAGAGACAGACTCCCACCTCAGTGCTCCTAACAAGCACTCATCCCTTACCAACTCCTAATAGTACCCAGAATCCCTCTCTCTCTCTCAGGCCAAGAAACAAAGCTAGAAACGCATGGGAAAAACTGGTGTGAAACAGGTGTGTTTCACACCTGTTTCACACTCAGTTTGCTCACCTGTTCTGTGCCATGTTCTTATCTTCTCAGTATCTTTCGTGCTATTCGTTTATGTGGGTTTGGTGGTCAATTACAAGATCACAAACATTAAATACATCCAAATCAGGCTATAAAAGAAATACTAACATAAGTGTGAAAGATGGAGGTGTGAAAAAAAACAGACGCTAATATTTTCCAACATAGGAAATCATATCATCAGGCCATAACTGAACACAAAGAACAACTCAAACTCCCTCTTCCGGTTTTCTGAATGTAAACTAAAAACCCAGTTCATTGCCTTGAACAATAAAAAAGAGACATCAATGTCCAGGCCTTACTGGGGGTGGGGTGTAAGTTAAAGTGCAAACTCACTGCTAACTAGTAGCACAAATTTCTGTGCGGGTCACAGCTATGCACGCAGCAGCTACAGTGCTCAAAGCAGGCCCAGACTGACCCTGGATCTGAACCACAGAGCCGGACTCCACCCTCAACCACATCGCAGGGATGTGATTGGCTATGGTGTTTCTGTTTCTGGAATACAAGCGTCATGTTAAATTTCTGAGTAAAGACGGTATAATTTTTTGTTTTATTATAAATCCAAGATGAAAAGTATACATGACTGTTGTGTTGTAACAGAACTACATTGTATTGCTGCGCACTCTTAACTCGGCGACAGGAGTGTGAAAATCAAGGGAGAGCAGCTGGTGTGAGGACAGAGGCAGAGTAGTTAGTAACAGCACAGCTCAATTAGGTTTGCTGTTGGTCTTATGTTGCATTTTTATTTCATGAACACATTTGATTTATATGTGTCTGAATTATTATTTAGCAAAACAACAACATCTGGTACATTGACATGGTGTTGGCTATTTAGTATGGACAGAAAATACAACATGACTTGGAAAGGTAAGTCTGAAGGGAAAGTATATTTCAGGATGCAAGTACACATCCTATCAAGAATAAAGACGTCCAGTTGACACTATTCAGCTTCCAGACAGTTCCACCTGGATAACCGAGAATCTTCATCGATACATTTCAGGATGCATCTGCCAATTTAACAGACACATGAAAAAACTATGCTGTTCTCTACAGTTATATGAATAAATATGGATTTCATTGCATAAACAATCAGCTAACTGCAAAAAAATAATGCAAACTCCATCTCAAAACACTATCTTTTACAGTCGTGTTGCTGTTTTTACTACGGTAGAGTGGTCAGAGCACAGTGCTGTTCAGTTGATTTAATCACCTGTGGTTTTACACTTTGTTTTACTTCATTAAAATTGACATCCGAGTTATTTACAAAAACATTAAAACTGTCTGCATCTCTTCATAGTGCCAGTTGTATCTGAAAAAATAATCCTCAGAAACAAAAAGGTGTTTTGCGACACACAAGGCAGTCCCCAGGTTAAGAACGTCTGACTTACATATAACTCTTGCAAACAGTACTTGCGAACAGACTGCCGTAAAGCCTATTATATAAATACAACGGTTTGTAATAAACATGCGCTACTTTCTCGACACTCATGAAAATGCTGCCAGCTTTAGCGATTCGTCAGCATGAGGAAAGGACGCCAATTATTAATGTTATGTTACCTCACAAATGCCTTGTGTGGTATTCAAAACATTGATGAAACAAGAGGAGTTAACCTTTAATCATGATCTTTTTTCTTCTATCTAAACTATTTTAAGAACTGTTTGTTTATGTATACAATACTGTTAAAAAAAGTATAAAAAATTAAACATACAGATTCTCTCCGTTTATCTCTTTAGTACAGCACCATGTGTAGTTACTTTTATTACTGCTGCATTATGTACTGTATTATGTTTAAGATGATTTAGTGTATTTGGAAGTGTTTGTTAAAAAGGTAAATTAGACACTAAGACAAACATTTCACAAAATGAAGTTAAATAAGAACCTTGTGTTCCTGTTCTGACTTACCTACAACTTTGATTTAAAAACTGTTTCTATGTTTGATCTCGTTCGTACCCTGGGTACTGCATGCATCTCCAAATTAGCAGACGTATGGCTGTTTGTTTAGATGTGAATGTGGCATAACTACAAATGGCTTCCCCACAGGCACAGGTCTTAAAAACACTATAATTCCGCTACTAACTGTCATCCCTGAAACAAACTTACACAACAGACCGCCAGCCCTACCATACAGGGGGCTGCCAGTTTCTCAGGGCAACAGTTGATTGCATACACTGCTAAATTGTGAGGAAATCTGGAACATCAGACTCAATGCCAGGTGCATCGGCCAGTCAACACGATTCTGAACGGTCATGTGACATTCTAATTTCCTATGTACGACTTTATAATAGTCTGCTGATGTTGTATGCATTTATCAAGCCATCTGAGATGTTAACGTACAACCGTATGCCAATGCTTCTATATTTTCTACAAATAATGACCTTAACGTGTATGAGAAAGAGAGTGGGACTGAGTACATGCTCACATAATCATGTGTGTCTTAGGAGACACGGATGGATGTTTACTGATGAGACAGATATGTGCACACACCTGCTTCCCTCAAGTCCTGAAAAACGTCAACAGGATTTTACCATGATGGCAGACATATACAGAGTGACTATATCACATACACAAATGCAGTTTAACATCATTTTCCCCATTTAGGAAACCTCAACTGCAGGAAGTGGTCATTCAAACCAAATACTGGTCCTCTGCTTTTTAATTTAGAAGTCATGCCTTTTTGGCATTTTCTTAAGATTACAGTGCTCACATACCTGTCTTCTCTATTGCGATCAACAGCATGAAACTGCTTCCGTAACCACCTGTAGTATGAGAAAACACTCTTTAAGTCTGCAGAAAGCAAAAATAACAGCCTTATTCAAAACCCTTCAACATATCACAGAAAAGCCTGGTATGGGAAATTTGAGCATTACTGACTCAAATAACTACAGGAAGTTACCAGTAAGGACATATATTGTGTACACAAATATGCAACATTCTTAAAGTTAACGATCAGATTTTTTGTGTGTGTGTTTCTTAGGTACAAATTTTGACCAGGGTGAGGTAGTGTCACCAACGGGTCTGAGTGAAAAGTCTGAACCAAGCAGACCTTCTCACCTCTCAACCTGCAGTGGCGTCGGGGACTTCAGCGTGTCCGTCACCAGCCACGTCAAACCTTTCACCCACATAGACATCTCCTCGTCTGATGTGGCTGCAGCATAGAACGCAATGCTATGAGTCAGAGAACATAAGCGGAACGTGCCTCCGACACGCATGACAAGTTCAGGTTCATGGATATCATACCTGCCAGGCTGAGAGACTTGAGGCGGAACTCGGGTCCGTACAATATGACGAAGCAGTGGGCCTGGTCCGGCCTCACGGCTGAGTCTTCCACATAGCGATCAAAATCCCGAGACTTCTGTCCCGTCCGGATTTCCTTTATCTCCCGGATGTCGACTGTAGTGAAAAGAAAGCCACAGTCACTGCAGTGCAATACAAAACTTCTAATAACAATATTATAATTTAAAGCTGGGGTTCCTGTCCTCTTCCAGGGTGAGAGCCGCCTAAAGGAAAAACTGAAGTATCCCCATCATACATACCTGAAGTCCGGCAGCCGTTACCGTAAACTGGACAGCATGATTTTTCGGCCAACGAACACTAGCAGTAACACTTCGGCATAAACTAATCGAACACAAAGTCACAATTCGAACATTTCATACATCTGAACTGAAAAACACGAATACCACGATACCGCATGCACAAATGCAAACACAAAACATTTGTTTATATACTGAGGATTATTACAGACTGTTTGATTAATCACTATTTATAGTTGTGCAAGTCACCTGTTGGAGATGCTCAATCCAAATCAAATTTTAAATAACAGATAGAGTTCCCTTCTCTCTATTGCAGACAAATACCACTTTCTGGCTGTTTGACAACTGTTAGCAAACACGTGTCACATTCACATCTGCACAAATTGCAGGGCCAGCCATGCCCCCATGCAGCAACTGACGGGCTGAACGCAGGGCCAGCCATGTCCCCATGCAGCAACTGACGGGCTGAACGCAGGGCCAGCCATGCCCCCATGCAGCAACTGACGGGCTGAACGCAGGGCCAGACTGGCCTTGCTCAGGAGCAGAGTCCAAACGCACTGGACTCTGCCCTCAATCACATCACAGCGGTATGATTGGCTGGGACGCTTCTGCTTCTACACAGCAAGCGCCATGTTTAATTCAAGTGAAGATGGTGCAATTTTTAAAAATTCAATTCAAAATAAAAACCATGCAAGTAGAACAGCATTGTGTTGTAACAGCAGCACCATTAACTGGAGTGCGCAGCAATACTTGGCGTCTGAAGGACTGTGAGAAGAGGCAGAGAGGTTATTAATAGTACAATTCAATCGAGTTGGCTGTTGGTGTATTTTTTACATACACCTAAAAAACGTGTTTCATTACATGCAAGTAAAATCGCAAACTCCCTTTTCACAAGCTACTGTATGCAACAACGTCACTGGTTTTCGGTGTCTTTATTTGCGCACCCTTATTTAACCATGGTCTTCTTCAGAGCAGTGCTTGCTAAGTATGAGCAAGACTGGGGGAGGGCCGGTATTTTTCGGCCCTGGTCCAGCACCGCAACTGTTTTAGATGCAAACGTGGCATTAGCACCCTTATCAAAAAGGACGTTTCAATACCATTTCTTGACCCCAGATCAAGTACAAGGACCAGTTTTCAGGTGCTTGCCAATGACTATGAGTGTAACCGGCGTTTCTGAACACTTTTATTTAGTTCCATAATTTTATCATTTTTTTCCCCCACTTATGTTAAAAACAAATAAGCACAACAAAACATATAAATAAAACGAAAGTTTTAGGGAACAATCGCATGTATTAAAAAAAAAAAAAACTAATTTGTTTAAGCTCAGATTTAAATTAATATTTCAGCAAGGACCACGTGACCTCAAGCCCACGGGTGTCACATTCACATCAGTCATGGTGTGACTCCTTAAGTGAGTAACACTAATACAGTCACAATTAAATGTGGTGCAATTAAACTGAAAAAGCTGTCAGTCTTTCTATATGTAGATTGCATTTGTAATATAAAAATGTTCAAACTGACACTCGGAGCTACAAACAGGTAAGCAATTTGCAGAGTGAACTTGAAAAGAGATCAGGCAAAGCTGCCTGAGAGCTTAATCATGTGCATATCCCCCAGGGTAGCCTAATTTTCTGACCACACCCATGCCCTGTCAAGGTTTGCGGTTGATGGTTGCAGATTAGGTCGGTGCTGAAGGTGCCAAGAGGTCACTGGCAGCAGGAGGGCCTGGCTCACACTGCACCATGAAGTCAAGGCACTCATATTTGTCTGCTCAAAGAGAGCTTTTCTGAAAGGAACAAAGGGCTCCTGTCCAGAACATGGGGGTGGGGGGCATGGGTGTTGCCCCCTCCATTCACATAACGCATCAGTTTGCATGTATCTCCCTACCCTTCACCTCACTGCCCCTGTGGCTCCTATCACAGGGCCTCTGTGACAATCAGAAGCAAATAAAAACACCGCAGCCAAGAGGTGAGATACAGGCCTTAGAAACCAACTGAAACTGGCATGATGCTTCATTATGAAGCAGCCAATACTGCCCCTTCCTAGTGAGCTCTCTGGGGCACCATCAGAATTGTTTTTTGAAAGGGGAGGGGGGCAGCGCTGCTAGGTAAATGTCATTGGACCAGTAGGCCAAGCAAAGAGGTCAGCAGGAAAAACACAAGGAGAATAAAGTGTAAGACTGTCTCCTGAACGCAAGCCACGAGCAGAAGCCCAGACTCCAGACCAGCACATCATCGTGATGTGGAGCACATATAGATACAAGCCAATTGCTTTTCATCGACCTGCAAACGCCGCTTAACATTTACGCACTCAAAAAGCGGCGTGTTGAGCACTGCAGCGTGCAAGCAAGGTCGAGATGTTGCATCCTGGTCTTCCTGCCTCGACCACTTCCTGCACCGCAGTGCTATTTGCACTGCGCCTCCATGGACTCACTGCTCTGTCTTCAGACTTCCCTCCAACAGCCACAAACAGCTGGCACTGGCACTTCCCCCCCACCCAGCTCCAAGCACAGGCCTGCACAGACACAGCTGCCTTTGCCAGGATCTCCTACACACCTCCTGTCCCGTCTTCCATCCATTTATACTCACACAAATCACCATAGGCAAGCAAACACGTGTGCATGCACACACCTTACATTTCCTTCCCCAACTCACTCAACCTTGGTTATATGAAGCAGCATATCTCTGGTTGTTTCTGCTTCAAATATTGTCTTCCACATCACTAGAAAGCTCAGACCACAAGGGCTTAAAATGGGTCAGCTGAATTACTAAAGCATTCAGCTAAAGGCAGAAAAATGACCCTGCAACACTTTAGATACCAACTTTGATTATGCCTGCAATCTGTACTCTGCTATAAGGAGTCAAATATGCACTTATTCCAACACATATAAACCTAATTCCTTAATGAACCAGCCAAAATGGACCATACCATGCTATTAAAATGCCCATTATTTTCACTTGGGGAATTTAATAAAAGAAAAACAGCTGAAAAATATATATAATCAACTTTCTGATTTATCACAAGAGGAAGTACTTTTGAGCTACAAAAAGGAATATAATGAAATGAAACAGACTACTTTTAGTCTATCTGCACAAAAACAAACAGTAATAAATCAAGTGTAAAAACATGGTCAAATACCGGCTTCCAAATCAGCAGCATCTTCGATTGTCTATCAGCTTATATAAAGTGTCCAAACCCTCACACTTTGAGGTTATAATATGACTGCCGTTTTTCACCAAACACTCATGCTTAGTATTATCCTCCAGCTCAAAAGAGCTCAAAACAACCCTAGCTTTCTTGCATGAAGGGAAAAAAAACAATCCAAAGCATGGGTTTCACACTACTGGTACTTAGGCCAGATTTTACTCACAGATCATCTTAAAAATGGCCCCTTTCCTGTTTCAAATCTAGCACCGGGTACGTCAATTTTTTTTTTTTTTTTTTTTGGGGGGGGGGGGGCATGCTATTTTTTTATATTTTCCATTTAAATTTTAATGTTTTTATGTGTGCCATTTTAATCACCAAACAGGAAA
>JABJVR010005298.1:0-13695 GCA_025773905.1 Chitala chitala | reverse complement strand
AGAGAGAGAGAGAGAGAAAGAGAGAGAGAGAGAGAGAGAGAGAGAGAGAGAGAGAGAGAGAGAGAGAGAGAGAGAGAATTTTGCCTTGAATTAGACAATTCAAGTGTGAACTGCACCACAGATTTTTTTCAGCTTGTTTAGAAAATAAAAGCCATGATTTTCAGGCTGATTGCAGTGATTCACGTTCATCTTAGTAAATTCAATTGATGGCAGCGTATCGATTCTGAGCACCGCGTACTTTCCAATTGCAAACTTGATTGTTTCTCATTACTTCAGTCTGTGTTTTTTTCCACAAACCCAGCAGTGACAGACATTTGACACTGTGCAATTAGGTGGCTATAATTAACAGTGTGCCATTGCAAATGTCCAGTGTTTCTCCAGTAACATCAAAATGTAGTGAAAACAGTCAGTTGCCTAGAGGGGTCAGTGTGCAATTATTTGGAGAGAAAGGTCTGTGTTTCGAGCTATTCAAACAGGTGTCACAACTGCTCGGGTTTTTTATCAGTTTAATCTGAAAAATAGTGAAAGGTGTAGTTACTGGCTTCAGCTTTATTTCAGAATTCAAAAAGAACGTCCTAATTGCTTGTGGTTTAGATTTTACAGGAAATGCTGAATAAGATAAATTTGATGATAATATCAGTTGTGTGCTGCCTGCATATATTGTTTTATTTGTTTACAATATTACTTGTCTGTCTTGTTATGAAAGGTACAAGAAATTTTATTCACTTGCAGCGTTAATGCATAAAAAGGTATCTCTGAGCTTTCCTTTGCTAGGATTCAAAGATAAAAGTTCACCAATATACCTTACTGTTTTGTATATGATGTCCTGCAAAAAGAAATGCAAAAGGAAAAGATGATATAAATTTAATAAATTTCATGACAGTTCCTCCATGCAGTTTTATTCAAAATACTCCACATTTGCTATTTACTAAAAAAGTTCCTTTTGATAGAGTTATGTAATAAGCAGTATTTTAATACAGCAAATTTCAAGTATCTGGCAAGTCATAAAGTCAGCTTAAATGAATCTTTCACTAAGAATGACCACTTTTTATTACTTAAAGTACTCATGAAACCAGACATTTTTCTTGCATATTATGTTTCCTTTATGATACAAGAAGTTCTGTGGAATTTGCAAGTTCTCCCTGTTCATGTGTAGGTGTTCTTCATGTTCTCCATTATCAGTGAAACAATCAATGGTTTCCACTGTATCACTGCTTCCTGGGGGCCCAGTGTATAAAACTTGCATATGCATGCAACAGACTTCAGAATGTGCATATTTGTCATTTCCTTTATACAGCTCAGTGCGTATAAAAGACAATCCTGACATTAGAAATGTGCATGCCACCAAATAACGTTTTGATAATGTTGATGTTTTGGGAGCTCTTGTGGCAAGCTAATGAATTTAAGAAAATGCTTTAATACTTCTATTTAATTCACCATTGCAATTTACAATGAATGTCCATAGGGTTAAGACACTGGACGTTGATTTGGTCACTCCATAACCATCCAGTTCTTTTGCTAAGCCATTCTATGGAGGATTTTTTTAAGTGATTTGGGTCATTGTCTTGATGCAAGAAAGGATGTCCCAATCAAGTTTTTTTTCCCCGATTTTGATCTGAGTCATTTAGTTTTGAGTATCTGCCGGTACCGAGTCCTGATCTGATACTTGTATTTTCTTAGATAATACATTTGCACAGTGCACACTACAAGCACAGTGAAAGTTATCAAATCAATCCTGTGTATATGTTTGACAACTGAATAGGTCTGCAATGCATTAAAAAAAGATTGCCTACATCCAGTCTGTTCCTTAAAGTTTATGTGGCTCTTATGACAATTCCACCTAGTACAGCATTATAATATTAAAACTAGAACACTCAAAATGAATGAAGTGGGATTGTGATATTACATGAAAGGGGTGTAATATCTTGACTTTCACAGTAGCAACAAATACAAATCAAATTCCGCTTAGTGCAGCATTATAGTAAAATTAATATAGAACAAATGACCAGGAATCCTGAAGTGGTGTAGCAGCCTCACTGGAACATGTAGAAAAAACAAATCCGTTTGTACTTATTGGTGTAGCAGCATATCATAAATCTAAATAATAAAATTGCAAGGCACTCAGGGTAAGCCAGTTCTTAAAGTGCTTTTACTGGAGTTTTCCTTTCTCCCAATCAGTTATCTATACTCTTACTATCATTTCAAATTGAACTGAAGGTTCTTTTTAAGGAATATCAGCATCTCTGCCGTGTTAGCAGAAAGCCTGAAATGTAGTGTTGAGAGGGCAGGATGTAATGTGGTTCCAGATGTTCCAAAAGACGGCGAAACCCTGCATTTTCTTTACCACAGCAATGGGCTGGTCATTCAAAGCCATGAAATCATTTACTCTCTCTGTTTTCTTTCTGGCCTTGTTGCTGTCTTGGGGAACTTTCTCTGTCCTTTTAAACGTACCCTCCAGGGCGTGCTGCTTCGGCGCAGCCTTTGCCGGAGCTACCTGAGTAACCTCACTGTGTTCTTTTGCGTGTGTATTTTTTAGGTGTTGTATGAAATTAGTAGTAGTGAACAGAGCTGTGTTACTACCGTCTGGGAAATGCTCATATTGCAGATATTACAAGTGGCTGTGTGACAGTTTTCATTTACGAAAACATAAGTGGGACATCCCCAAGTTGCAAGGTCCACTTATGGTCCAGATTTAGCTTTTTTTCCTGATGGCATCATATTCTACTTAAGTTCTCTCTGGTCAAATATGGAATTTGTGGTTGACTTTGTGCTGGCGAGCTGATCAGGCTCAGAAGCACAAAAGAAGCCTCAAACCATTCGTTTGCTTTGCTTTACAGCTGCTACAAGGCTTTTTTAAGTCATTGATCACTTGATCATAGTTTTTGGTTTTCATCAAAACATGACATCTGGCACTGTGGACAAACAGTGCTCCCTTTGTCTTGTCTGGCCAGAGCCTGTAGTCCCAGATACCTTGATCTTCTCTAGGTGTTCTCTTCCAAAAATATATACTTTAAAGTAATTTAGGCACATTTTAAATGTTCTCACTTTGGAACTAAAATATTTTGAATATCATTGAATTATAACTTGAATCTAGATGTTTAGGAAAAAAGCATGTAACCCAAATTTTCAATTTTTATTTACATTGATGCTAAATATAAAACTAATCAATCTTGGACCCTCAGAGTTGTTTTTTTTTCTCCACACTGTGTTGTTTTGTACAGCCACTCCTGTAAAGTTTGCTGTAAAAGGCACTATATAAAAACCGAATTGGACCCTTCTGAAGTGTTCAGACAGTGAACAAATATGACAATAATAGAAAACAAAAGCCTTACATGTTGTTAAACGAAATTATATAGCATTATTACTACACCTTACCACTGCTGTTTTTAAAACATATCAAAAAGAAGAAAAGTATATGTAAAGATGAGAGAATGAGTAAGCATTTTATATTATAGTAGTGAGTAAAAACAAACTTTGAGAAAAAAAGATTTAAACACAAAAGAAATTCAGGCTTGCTGTACCTTCTAACATAAAGGCTGCATTTGTAAACTTGTGTACAGTTATTAAAGTTAAATGTGTTTTATAGGCACAACGTGCCAATTTAAAAAAACTCTTGAACAACCAAAACTGTGTGTATGTCAGCTTGTGTGTGTGTGTGTGTGTGTGTGTGTGTGTGTGTGTGTGTGTGTGGACATATAGAGTTTCTGGCATTAAAAGGAACCTATTAGGAGGCATCAGGTTTCTTGTATCATGTGGTAGTAACAGAGGAGTTAGATGCGCTTCATTGCACCTCTGCTCTCCTGTAACACCTGACGGTAAGTGAGAGAAGTGACAAATTCCACCTCGATCTAAAGATAAGTACCTCCTGGGGGATGGGGTGCAGGCCATATGGAGGGAAAATGCTTGGAAAACCAGCAGCTCAAGTTCTTCACCTAAGCACAGAATGAGAGTGATTAACCACCTTTCACATATAGAGTGTGATTAAAGCAGGTAAAGGCATTTCGATTACACAAAAATAAACAAGTATTTAATGTATTAATGTTAACTAAAAATACATTGTCGTTTATCGGATAAACCGTTCAAAAACGCAGAGTATGTGGAGCTGAAAAAAACTACATATTGTATATGTATAAAAACTTTTTGTTTTCAGTCAATAAAGACATCGTTCCCATTTATGTGTAACAGTTAGCTTGTGATTACACAAGACTGTTCAATTGCACAAGCCTGCAACATTTCTATAGCACTTCACAATTAATCCAAAATACTCTTTAATAAACATATCTGGTCTTTTATACACAGATAATTCATTTTTGACACCGTGTGTAAACAAAGACAACATTCATAATCCTTAAGGGCATTATAAACATTTTTTATCTGACGAACTACATTGCCTCATGGTAATAATAAACAGGCTGCAGGATAGATCATGCTGAGATTTAATGCCAAATTAGTGCATGACACTATTCCAGGCTATTTTCATGTGTTTCCCACTGGAGACGTACCTGGCATGGATTTGCAGGTAAACAGCCCAGGGTGGAAAGGGAACAAGTTGGACAGAATACATATTTTACTCACCCTGGGAGTACCTGGGTATACCCCTAGGAGGAGCATTGTTTTTGAGCAAAGTTAAGACTTGTCTGTGTGTTCACACATCTATTGTTGTGTCACCAAGGAAACCGCACTGGAAAATTGATGAGTGTGGTTGAAGTGTTCTATAACATTTTATTGAATTGGAATTAAAGTGAACAGTGGGAACTCTGTTTTATCATAAGAAATTACTGGCCTAATATGAAAGACCACTATTAACTTAGGGCATTAACTTAACTATTTTAAGGTTTAATAAGTTGTCTAAAAATGAATGAAAATTAATGAATGGGTTTGTTTCATTTTAGGTTTTGCTTGTTTTATATCTTACGAACCATGTTTGATTTTACAGACCTGAATTCTGAGCGAAATTAATTGAAAACGCTGCATGCCTCAATAGCTAAATTGGAAAAGGAAAAAAAGACACTTTTTATAATAGGTTCCTGGTCCTTTTCCCTGACAATTAAAGCTGCACGACCTCTCAGGTAACAATTCTAGGTTCCGGAAATTTTCTTACAAGTTTTAGGTTGCAGGCACTTTGGAGGTTCTGTTAGGAATGCAATGATTCAATTTCAATTCATTTGATATTAATAGAAAACTATTTTTAAAAATCTAACAGCTTTGTTTTCTTCACCGCTACACTTCTGTGAAAGGTTAATTTCATGTGTACAAAAAAAGAAAGAAATAACATACAGAGTAAAGACACATTTCAAAGCCTTTCCCAGAAAGAGGCATTGCATCTCGATATTGTAAATGTCAGGAAAAGAGTTAATACCTATATGCAGAGATACCAAGGGCAAGAAGACTGTACACTGGGACAGGTATTGTTCCACAGTTTCTAAGAAAACAAAACCCTAAGGCTTTTGTAAGTGTTATTTAATGCTCAAGTTTTCAATAATTCATCTGATACTACGTCCAAATTTTTTTTTTCCAGGAAAAGATTGTTTATTCAACCCGTTTCTTATTTAAATTGGTTTAAAAGTCTGGAGTATAGAACTTTTCAAATTTGTTACAGACACAGTAAATAAAAGAGGAAGTAGAACAGACATAGTAGGTGGTACAAACTTTAACAACAATACAACAATAAGAAATGTTAAATTATTTAAATCGGATTCACATAAAAACGAAACACAATCAGAAATCTATTCAAATAATTTTACAGTCAGAAACAGAATTTCACAGCTTTGGTTTATAATAAAAGATTACAAGGCTGGTGCACAAATTTATAATCAATGACTGGGAAGCTATTCATCTGTACATTCTGTGATATATTGTAATGGGTTTTAGCCTATTGACAGCATTAGAAATAAAGATGAGGACTTCATAATCGATTGTAAGCAATAGAGGAAGCCACATTGATTTTTGATAGGGTAGCCATGCTTTTTGTTTTTAATTATTAATAAATTCGTTGAATATTTTGGTGGATCAGGAAGAAATTCATTTGAGTAATGAAAGCAACTGAAACCAAAGGAATATACAACACACACAGTGTATGTAAGTGGTTTAAAGGACAATTTGAAATCCATAAAATCTTTGATGTTCCTAAATATAAATTATTTTTCTCTCACTGTTTGATTTAAAATCTTTTCCATTTACAAAAAGCAAAGGAGCAGATTTACACCACACGTCATCTAGACCTTTTGTAAAACTGAATGCATTAATATTTAGCTAGTGGTGACAGATGGCATTGCAAAATGTAAAGAAATGTGATTATGTGATGAACTCTACACATGATACAAAAAGCATGACAGATATATGCTAATCTAGACTAGATAATCAACTAATTACATAAAAAAACTGTTACTTTTGTTTTCAGAGAACACCTGCATTTGACATTGTCTTTATACTTTCCAGTATTTTTGCAGTTATCGTTAAAAAGTAAATAATGCCATTATTCTTGAAAAAGATAACATGCAGAATAATTGTTCGTAGTGATGGCTGACCCTCTGTAAACCAGCAAACGCTAACTGATGCATGAACATAACATACACAGAGTTTCTGTTAAAATATACCTGGGTGTGTATAGTACATTGAGTAACTCTGTTATTAAGCAGATGTTTACACAACTGACACAAAACATGCTTTGTTATCTTGTACTACTGAATTAAGGAGAGACAAGGGATCATCTACCCTCTCAACAATGTATATAAAGAGGGTATTGTACCAAAATAAACTTTGAAACATGATCCTGCAATACAGGTCTCAGTGGTTTCTTGTTCTACTGACATTATGTTATGACTTGCATGTTTCGGTGACTGTTTCTCACTTAAACTCAGACTTCCCCATTTCTGAAAGAAGGGGCTTCTTTTCTAAAGAGAAACAAGTCAGCTTTTATTAAAAGGCTCTTGTGTTTTAAGCTTCCAAATACCTCCTGTAAATCCTCCAAATCCTTCAAGTGCTGTTGGGTGGCAGATAGAAACCTCCTTAAGGTATTGCGGGAAAGTTTGTTATGCATTGCAAAGCCAGACAAGGGCAGCTACTGTGCTGTTATGCAAATCTGAAAATATTGGTTTTAACTGTATTGGTTAATTTAGTTTTTTCTTTTTAGTTTTTAGCTTCATAGAGCAAAGTAAGAAATGCTAGTATGGTAAAAACATCCGGTTGTCAAGACAAGAGTCTGATTAGACCCCCAAGTGAGGGAGGCTAATCCTCTTGTCTGCTAACTGTGGCTGTGTGGGTCTGAGCCCCAACAGGGCTGCCCCTGTTGTGTATGTCCACTCACAGAACTGGTGCTTTCAAACCATTTCACACAAGCTCCGCCAGATGATGTCAACTGTCTCTGTCTATTGTGATGTTTATCCATTTATAATCAAAAAACATTCATTACTCAGTAGTATAACAGGAATATACTAGTGACTGGTTTCACTAGCAATGTTCATATTAACAAGAGAAGTGCACGATAACTAGTGTTCAGGCCACAAATGCAAAACTCAGAGTTCTTCATGAAAGGGTGTCTTAACAGCTAAATGTTCAAGTTATGACAGAGTACAGAACGTCTAAATCTGCAGGATTTACGATAAGCAGTTAATGATCAACAGGTGCTGTGGTGGGTTGGCGCCCCGCCCTGGGTGTCCCCTGCCCTGCGCCCTATGTGCTCTGGGATGGGCTCCAGGTTTCCCCGCGACCCTCACCAGGAATAAGCGGTTTAGATAATGGATGGATGGATGGATGGATCAACAGGTGTCACTGGTCCTGTGGAACAGTTATCCATAGCAAGGTGTCTGTTATTTGTGTACGCAGCGGCTGAACTTCAGCAATGCATTGTAACAAACTGTAACGGAGTTTGCAAAAATATTGTTTTATTCTCTAGTGAACATTCCCAAAATGTGTTCTTGTGTTAAAAAAAGATGAAATGTCCAAATGAAATGTGAGAACATACTCTCTACATACTGTGTGTCGTGTAACAAAATCCACAACAGCTGGGCAGCACATCAGTCACCACAATGTTTAATCTTGTACAAAACCGTATTTTTATAAGCAACTGGTGGCAAAGTATTCAGACCTTTGAGCAATTTTCTCTTTGAAATTTAACTGAATTTCAAATCTTTCAGTATGGGTCAATAGGTGAGTAGCTCTATTGGTTCACACCTCCAGACCTGTGGGTTTCATGCTGGTTTACTGCAGTGTGTGTAGTTCTTAGGCTGGCTTACTGCAGTGTGTGTAGTTCTTATGCTGGCTTACTGCAGTGTGTGGAGTTCTCATGCTGGCTTTACTGGACTGCGTGTGTAGTTCTCATGTTCTCCCATCTACGTGTGCGGCCTTTATAAAGTGCCTCTATGTGTGTGTGTGTGTGTGTGTCTCCACTCTGTGGTGGACTGATGCTCTGCCTAGTTTTAACACTACCTTGTCCCTATGTGCTATGCTACCTGGGACAGGCTCCAGGCCCCCGCAACACTGTGCAATCTACTGTAAGTGATAGAAAAGAGTGAATGAAAACTGAAATTTAGTTCTATAAAAACTGAAATGGTATTCTGTGCGCTATATGTACTTTTAAACACTGGAGCCCTAATCAAATGTTTATGTTTTTGATGTATTGAAACCATTGCAGTTCTCATATGCTTATTTAAATGTCACTTACTTTGACAAAATTAGATTGTGTTATGTGCTGTCATCTGTTCCTAAATGTCATTAAATATTATATGGCAGAGGAATACAAATATGGAGAAATTACTTTTTGAATTTAAAATAATGTTACACAGAGTGAAAGATGTTTGCAAGTATTGTATGTACAAAAAGCACATGTATTTGATTTCCTAAATAGTAATCAAAACAAATTGACTAATATGCCTCGCCTCAAAAACAGTGCTTTAGTATCAGAAAAGGACTACTCATGACTCATGACATATTTTGTAAAATCGCCTTTCCCTTTGCTTCACACACACGCTCATGACTTCTGTCGTTTAAAGTGAAGCTTGGCTTTTCCACAGGCTGTGAGCGCTTAGCTGCCCTCACATACAGTACATGACTGTATCCATTTGACCAGGCCCATAAGAGGACTGGAAATGATGTTGGACTGATGGAGTGAGAGACACATTGAGAGAAGTGAGACAGGAATGGTCAGACTGGTCTAGATTCTCAGTTTTCACTAACTCCTCAGAGCAGATAGTAGGAACAATGCAAGTATCTCACCACATGGGTTGAGTTCTGTCCCCTCAACCATGACAGCATGTTAAAGAAATCCTGCCATTTAGTCAATTTTTTTTTAATGCGACGGTTATCATTCCCTGTGTAGCATCACTTTTAAAGTAATGCGTTTACTTATCTTTAACTGACATACAAGAAAAATACATCATCTTTCCTAGTGTCTTTTTTACATCACAGGGATTATTTAATTTTGTAACTTTATTCCTACTTATTAATTACTGAGTATCTACATTATTTAATATTTAATTTTTAAATGCATAGTTTTTTGCCATGCCAAAACATGCAATCACAATTTATCATAATTTCTGACATTTCTAATGTTACCATTACGACAATCTTTCAAAGCATACACCGTTACTAATGTGCACAGATCTTTAACACCTCGGCTATCTAGGTAATGTAAAAACCTATCTGAACAATGCACAGCTATTGTTAATTGGATAATCATATAATTTCAGTTGTTGCTTGATTTCGGGATCAGTATAATCTGTCTTTTCAGTTAGCCTGATCTTAAATCTATATCAGTGTCTAGTGATTTTAGGTCATACTTTTGATGCATTGGATTAGCAAGTCCTCTTGCTCAGTCAAAGCAGCTCTCATGCCCAGTTATGTGTTTCACACACCATTACACTCACTCTGCACAAAGCTGGGGACGTGGTAGTGGTTATAGACTGAAAACCTTCATATCCTAGAGTGTAGTGATGCATGAAATGTATTGATTTCATAAATGAGTGCTGGATTATCAAAAACCAACATCGTAGCAGTTCTTTCTTTAACCATATTACGACTTAATTCAAAGTTGTTTTTACAAAATGTGTCTATGAAGATATTGTTAGTTTACACAAGTTTCACATTCCTGTTGTAAACATTTACCTGTTTGTATTCAAGTGTGCGGAAAGCCTTCGCTGATCTTCGTTGTGTTCCTTCCTGTAGCTCATCGGCTCTTTGTTGAGTTTAAAGTATCTTAAACACGTTTTTTTTCTTGCCATGTTTGACTGCCGTGTTTATAAAATAATGCTGCTGACATAGATGATCATCCTAACTGTTTCGCTCTTCACTCTTGTAATGAACCGTTACAGGAGAAGCACCGGCGCCACAGTGGCCAAGTGACCCAAGCAGAAACGTACGTTTGTGAAGGTGCAGGAAACACGAAGTTCAAGCAGGTTTTGCTTCTGGACCTTTTAAAGATCTCAGTGGGATCTCACTCGAACCTTGATATTAACGATAATCTAGTGCCAGATTGGGTAACTGCTTAGTCACTCCAAGGTGTAAAGCTACCAGTTGGTGATTTAGACTTTCATATGTTTGGCTGTAACAAAATAAAAACCTGGGACTGTTAATTAGTGGAATTCTCTTGTCATAAACACTAAAGTACTTAAATTTTAGATATTTTTTTTGTGTTTTGTTCCAAGGCAGATTACACACTCTTTACATTTTGACAGCACTTTTTAGTGACTGGAAATACCATCTTTACAGTTACTTAGTTTTATGTTCCAACTTATTTTATTTAGTCTGACTGAAATACACACACACACACACACACACACACACACACGTATTTTTTTAATAATGTCATATTTCCAAGTACAAATAAGATTAAGAACTAAAGCTACTGTGTGAGTTTTGAATATATTCAAAATGGTCAAATCTGCAAATATCGACAAAACTGTGGCAATTTCAAGTAATATATAACACACACACACACACTTTCACACTTCATTCTCACTATGAGCATTTTTTCTGGATTGAATATATAAAATGTTGGTGTTTCTATATCCATACCCAAAACTGTCAGTTATACATACCAGGCAGACAGTCTCACTGCTGTGATTCTTATCTGTATTAAACTGTTCTGTTGGGTAGAAGAAAAGAGTGGTCATTATAAAATTATCTTAGCATAATTTTTTTTATGTAGCACTACTATAAAACTCCCACAAGAATGTAATATTTAAGGTCAAGGTATCTTGTAATATCTATAAAGTTGTTCAACTGCAGTTTTAATATAATAAGAGAATTTTCTGATATCATATCAGCAGAAATGTTACAAAACACATAATAAATAAATTCATTTCTCAATAATGCTAAATTGGATTTTTTAAGTAATGATAAAATCTATAGTAGTGAAATGATTCATAAAGATGTTTCCATTATTGATTAGTTTTTCAGCTATTAAAAAATTAAGTAGTGTAAAGATGACTTTTTAATTAAATGTTTAATTTAGATTTCAGTACAATTTTATTGTTGATCATTTAAATTTCACAAAATAGAGAAAAAATGATTAGCAAATGTCTTACCAAATATGAATAATTAAACCATATTCGCTTTAACATATTTGTTTGTATGAGTATCAAGAAACCAGCTGAATAAAATTGGTTAATTATAATTAATTATAAAATAATGGTTAATTAAGATTTACAATGGTCTTATGTAGTGTCCCATGTCCTAAAAAATTTACAAATTTAAAATTGTGTGTCTAATTTATTTTCCATACAATTATGCAGAAAAGAATTTCTTACCCTTAATACATTTGGGGAAACTTTAAAAATTTCTCGCAGTTTCTTACAATAAACCTTTAAATTGACACAGCAACAAAATATAAAAAGAAAAATCATGCCTGTGTTTTTTTGTGGTATTTCACAAAGCATTGTCACAATTAGTACATGTACTGTAACTGAATTCATTTTAAGCTCTAGTTCAAATTAGATTAGAAATGCAAAAAAAAAAAAAATTAAACTCTTTTGTTTTCTTGTAAAAAATGGTTTTAGTGAAGTGAAAATGCATTGTTACAAACATATAAATTTACATTGTTAATTATTTTGTTGTGAAATATAGTCTGTGTTTATATCTAATTCAGTTCCCATACTGCTTGTCTAAGAATTGCAAAATGTAAGAATAGAAGGCAGGGTACAGACTGACAAGGACAGTAACCCCTCACAGCATGGCTAATGGAATGTAACCAGTTCAACTCCACCTTATGTCCTTGGACTGTAAAACAATACAAAACAAACCAGAGGAGACCTAGGGAAACAGAACCAGAACCAAGCCTAACACTGCTGAGATCCAGCCGTGCTTCAAACAAAATCAAAAAGTCACCACATTTCATCTTTTATTATTAAAAATGAAAATGCTTAAAGGTATTTTCATTTGGGGTATTTAAATTATGACACACGCACTTGTGTTTAGTCCACATATTTTAAACTGTGCACAAATATCGTGAAACTACACAGGTGACAGATCTTTCTAATAGAGCTCTATATTCCATTGGCTATTCTCACACAGAGCAGCCCTTAGCGTGAATGACTGGGTACTGCCATTCCGATTGGATTTTCCCTTTTTCAGTTGGGTTTTGAGTTGAAAAAATAAATAAATAAATAAAAATAAACAAATAATAATAAAGATGTCAACTTGGAAAAACTTCAGAGCTCACAGCGTAGGGAAAAACTCAACTGAAACAGAAGAGCCGAAACCAGTTGTATAATGCAGAGAAGTGGGCCGATCTGATATGCATATTGTACAAATGCATCTTAAAACTGAATGATTTTGGAAAGATATTCTAGATGTTTTGAGATGTGCTTGTTAAATTGTCACTATATTGCTTGTGGAAACCCCTGCCTAATTCATTTCCCCCCCCCCCCCAGAGTTTCTCTGGTTGGAAAACCATTTCAGACACTTTGTGTCACTTGTTACAAATTGATAAACTCCTACCAGAACAGACAAAAACCTTTTAAAGTGAAATAAATAAATAAATAACCGTTATTAAAACACAATAATATGTACGAGCTAGCGCACGTTTCTACATTTCCAGATCACTGTGGTCCAGAGCTACTGGAGTACTGTCATTTTGTCATGGTCTGTCTGTCAGCATACACCACCAGACTACTCCAGAAATTCCAAATCATATGTATTCATTAATACACCGACATCATATCAAATGGAGTAAAGTCTTCAATATAATTGTGTCACAAGGTGTAGAGTAACTGTCAAGGCTCAGTGGCATGTGTTTATCATTATATTCTAACTCCCATTTAATCTGACAGGTGTAGCTATTGTTGGTGGTAACCTGACTTTCCAGCCTAAGTATCTCCTTAACACGCAGTAGGTTGCTTGTACATTTGTCTGCTTGTTTTTTTTTTTTTTTTCCTGTTCTTTAGTCCTTGTCAAATATTTTGACTTTGTTTGTGGTTCATCTAATTTTTCCGTGCCTTGCTTGTACATTTTTGAAATTTACATATTAAATACTTTCTAGCTTTCAGTGTGCATTTGGGTGCTGCAATGTCATTATCCCAGTGGACTGTGCTTTCTTAAGATACTCATTTGTTTTAATGTATATTTGCTAGGGTATATATATATATATATATATATAGGTGGCGTGGTGGTTAGCACTGTTGCTGTGCACCTCCAGGCCTGGGGTTCAATTCCCGCCTTGGGTCTGTGTGCGTAGAGTTTGCATGTTCTCCCTGTGCTTGG
>JABJVR010005297.1:0-12500 GCA_025773905.1 Chitala chitala | reverse complement strand
TTCAAAATTATCTTTTGAAATCCAAGAACTTACTATCTGTCCTACATCAAAAATGTTTGCAATCAACATCTGATTTTGGTCTAACAATTTTAAAAATTCAATGTGCTGTTAAAATGCTAAAGTCATAAAATTTTGTTAAGGCATTTCAATGTGCTTAACACTTACTGGAAAAAAAACTTGCAACAATATATTCCTGAGAAGTTAGAAGACAACTACTGAGAGGTAAAGTTGTGTGGACTGGGCTGTGGGTGGGCAACTAATGTTGTTGATGACCTGTTCAGTTGGTACAATCTGGCAACTAGTAAAGGAAATCATGCTACACCATCTAGCAACTTAATTTATACTGAGTTCTATAGACACACTTATCAGATACTATGTATAAAATAAAAATAATAAAAATGCAGTATGAGAGGTAAATATTTCATCTATTATTACTTTCTTTCTTCAGGTCTTTTTGCTAAGAGAGCTAATCTTCTTGTCTGGTCCAACATACCAGTGGCGATAACTCACCAGCTTTCATGGTCCATTATAATAGTTTGGAAAATACAAACATTTACACTATCCAGCTAACTAAATTACAGGCATTACACAACAACTAAGCAAAAAATAAGTGGTGAATTTACAAAAAACACCATCAGCACATAAATGTGAAAGATCCATATCCAGTCATTTCATGATATAATTTTAATAATAGACAAAATATAAAATGTAAAAATATGTATGACTAATTTTCACATATTCCATCTGCTGTGTGAGACACAGGGATGTAATTTGGCTCTTATTGGGTTATCTTACTGAATACAGCTCATTATGTTTTTGCTGTCATTTAAAATCTTTTCCCACTTGTAGGTATGCATGTATTCATATCATAACGCCAACACAGTCCTAAGGCCAGCCTATATTTAACTCAAGGAGTTAAATTTTTCAGAAACATGGCTCAGTTTTTCAGAAGGCATTAATCTTCAGCACTCTTTTTTAAAGCGCAGCAGCAACACAGATCCCTGAGTCATATAAAAAAATAAAATAAAAAAGTGATCATTAAAAATGTGTTTTCCCATTTTTAAGGCTCGTGGGAGAAATAGTTGTCATATACTGTCCTTTAAATGAGTTCGTGGTCTCCTACCGTGCACTTTGTTATGATTAACTAAAAGTCTGAACACAATCCAGTTGTATTCTCAAAAACAGAGGCCATGCTGGGGTTGTACAGGCACAAGCCTTTACTGAGTGTCAGAAGTAAAAAAAAAACAAAACAAAAAAAAAAAAACTGTCCTGCTGCCATACGCAAGAATTTAACACAGTTCTTAAAAAAAGCACTTGTCAGTTTAAGATGAGCGCTTTCCTAACAGTTATTTCACACTTGGCACAGTCAGCTGAGGCCCCTTTTCAATGGCAGCTATGCGTGACTTATGCCTGTGACACCTCATCCGTCCCTTATCTGTGCAAGCTTATTTGGTCAGAGACACCCTGATCCAGAGCCAATCCAAGGCCTGTGGGCGGGGCTTACCTGGAACATCATCCTGGTCACAAATTGAGGGCAATTTAAAGACATCAGACCACCAGATGGCACCATTATGAACTGTGTGAGGAGACTGGAACCAGAAAAGTAGTCATACGAGCATGAGGTGGACATGTAAACTGAGCACAGTGCCTAAATCTTAAACCTATCAGCACAATCATACTACTATAGGCCATTAGAGAAATAATTTTGTAATTTTACCTCATATACTCAGATTAAATAATTTCTGTAAAAAAAACAGTGTCTCCCGTCTTTCTAAATGCATGCCTCCCACAGTGTATGTTGATTTTTGCTTCAAATTAGCTCAGCACACAAACTTCTAGTAGGGATTTGCACTGTATGTATTTACTATACCTGCTGTTATGTTTTTATCAAAGAAGGTGTGTGTCTCATTCATAGTGCATCCTGTACTACTTGAATTAGGGTCCAGCTTCACTGTAACCATAGTCTGTATAAGTGGTTTAAAAATGAGTTTTAGTATATTAGTACATTTCTTTAATTTGTAAGGAATTATAGTATATGTATAATATATAAACATATATTTGTATATTTTTTTCTTTGCAAGTAAAAGATATTTTACTCTGTAACCAGGCTAATGGAATTGAGTACCAACATTGAAACAACCGGTGCCTGGGTTACTGTTCAAGGGGCAGAGCTAAAAACACACTCCATGTGAAAATAACAGCTTTACTCTGGCACCCTGCATGTAGGAAGATAAAAAAGGAAATCCGCTTGGTGTTACTCTGTCCTAGTCTTGTCTGATATTCCTTTAGTGCAAGCAAACATGTCTAACAATTTACTGATTTGAAACATCAGGTGCCACATTTGGCAAAGCGTGTGTTGCCAAATACAGAACCAGTTCTTGTCCATTAAACTTATAATGGGGAGGTTCTGCTTTTAATAGGTGGTTGTCAAATAAGAAAGGGAAAGATAACTTATTCTTATTTCATGAGTTCTGCTGCACTGGCCTAAGGCCAGGTTTTGAAGACCACAGAGGGCAGATTTTTTTACTCCAGCCAATTTGCTTAATTACTCGTTTAGCACGATCAATTTTATGCTCTATTGTTATTTTTAAATTAATTTAGAGTTCAGATGACAATCACAGCTGTTTATGTCCCATATGTGATGAATACTTCAGTGATTTTAGAGGAGAGAATAGCTCTACAAAGAACCTGGCAAAGAAAAAATGAGAACAACTGGTAAAGGGGGATAAAATTGAGTGGTAATCAATGTGAACATGACTGTCTTCATTCTACTGGTACTGAAGCATTAAACACAAATAGCCTACCACTGTCAGATGAATGTGCAGTTTTAGGTAACATAGGTCAAGAGGTTTTAATATAGATGATGAAAAACTTAACAACTACCTGAGTTCTTGAAAGAATGTTCAGGGTCCAACTTTCAAGGTCAGCAGTTGCTCTCAGACTCGGTAGAAAGAGCGTGGTGGCAAAACTAGTTTTGGTTCCACATAGCCTCTGATTTGAGTGGCAATCCATCACTGGATGCCGTAAGAAAAAATGAAAACATGACAGCTGTATGTTTTTAATATAATCCTCTGTCAGGGGAAAGAAAAATGAGCGGTGCACAGCCAAGAAGGCTGAGAGAAGATGCTGGCTTGATAGAAAGAAAATGTAGCACTAATGTTTCACGAGATCTCCCACCCCCTAGTTCCCCCACCTCCCTACCCCCCCCACACCTTTCTTGTGTACTTTGCTAGAGCTCGCAAGGGTGTTTACACTCCTGCTCTGCGTGCAAAGCGGAAAGCCGCAGCCGCCATTATTGAGGAAAGTGGTTAAAGTTGATTTACAGCGTTTGTAAACTGAAGCCATAAAACAGGAGGAAGGCGTTCACATTATTAAAATTGATTTATGAAAAGGTGACGTCTTGCTCTCAGAATCGGGCTCTGACCTTGTTTCATGGCACACTTGTTCTTCTGGATCCCCTCCCCCCGTTTTATATTTAAAATGATGGTGGTTTAATTCTGGGCTTTAATTGCGTGTGTGTAAATGCTGCACAGAGATGAAAGGCCTCGTTGACACCCGAGACTTTGTCACCACTTCATTCTCATTTTTATGCCACACTGCATCCATGACGCACTTTACCATTTTGCACACCGCACTCCTGAAACATGTCCCATCAAAGTACTCATTATTTCATCATTCCATCCCAGCAACACGATGCCGAGCCAAATCGTTCTTAATCATTATTTTTTAAGCATCGCATGTTTTATTTAATATCAGTTTTTAAATACTTGTCTGGTGGTTTAATGTACGAGGCATGAATTGCAAATAATCTCTCTAACCCCCATTTGTAGAAATGTAAAAGTCTTGTTAGGTTGTCACGGTGCCATTTGCAATGCAATAAAGGGAATATGAAATGGCATTCAAAATAATGTAAAAGTTAATCAGGAACAGTCTTACCACAAGGTGATAAAGAGGATGGGAAAGGGGATTCAAGGATAAGGTAGCAGAAGCAATTGGCCTATTCACCAAGCATTCTTACAACAGCGGATTGCCATGCTGGCCAGGTAAATTCATTACTTAGTCATATGACTATTGATCACAGATCACATCTTGGAACCCTGGCACATCTAAAGCATTTCATAGAATGTAGTGTATCCAGCCTTACAGAGGGCTAAAATAAAGTTTTATTAAATATCCCAGGAATGCACACAGGTCCATCATTTACCTCATATCATATATCACATTTGAAATATCATATCACATTTGAAACTAAAGCCCCAAAAATGAATATCTCCCAGCAATAAATACAGTAGGTACATTGACCAGCTAAATTTTTCATTACTTCAGAAAAGATCACTCCCTGTATCCCCTACACTCTTAGACTAAATCATGGAAATATGTAGAATTTTGTCCAACCTCACACAGGGAAAAAATCTGCAAAAAATGTTTTGTTTCTTGACCCCACATTTATGAATATGTTGCTATCCAACCATTGTATTCCAAAAATGTGTCTTACAAAAGCTGTTACATCATTTTAATGGGCATTTACAAATGTGAATCTAAGGTTCCAGTTTTTGCCATGGAACCCAAAAGGCAGCGCTTTATAAACTAGATGTGTGCCTTGAAATCATATTTATTAAAAACACTTGTTTCAAAATTAGCATTTAAGTCTAAACAAAACATAGTTTATGTTTTCATAGGTTCCATACAATCTTTACACTGACAGTGAAACAAGCATGACTCACTGCAAAATTAGCTTTGGAAACAGTTAGATATAGAAGCAAGCTACAGAGAATGTTAAATCATGAACTTATCAGCAAACTCTCTCTGGTGTTACTTGATGCGAAACAACACGTACTGATAGATCGAGAAAAGTCTGTTTATAAAATAATGGGGTGGAAGCATGGAACAGTAGACTTACAGAGACCTGGTATTTAACACTAGACGCACTTCAGTGGTAACTCGGTTCACATCAACAGTACCTGCAAAAATATTTTGGTTTTGTCAATAGGCCCATCTAGCAAAGCTTTGAACCTGAACTTGTCATTCAAAATACCCTTTTCTTAATCCATTGCTCCTTGCTAGTTGCCATCTGACTCAATGCTAGAACTGCTATTACTAAATTACAGGTGCCATTGCCACGATGTTCCACCTGGCCCTCACCCAACTGGATGAAAAGAATACTCATGTTCAATGCTGTTCATAGACTTTAGTTCAGGATACAGCATCATCATTCCTCTGCATCTGATTGGAAAGCTGAGCTCACTGGGCCTGAACACCTCCCTCCTCAGTCAATCTGGATCGGCGGTAACACCTGTAGCATCCCCTCACTGAGCACTGGAGCCCCACAGGGCTGCGTGCTCAGTCCACTGCTGTTCACACTGCTGACTCACAACTGTGTAGCACAGCTCAAACAATATTATCAAATTCACTGATGACACGACTGTGGTGGGTCAGCAAGAACAATGAGTCAACCTATAAAGGGGAGGTACAATGACTAACAGAGTGGTGTAGAGCCAACAGTCTGTCTCTGAACATGGATAAAGAGATGATTGAGGACTTTAGGAGAGCACAGAATGGCAGTTCTCTGCTGATCATCAAAGACTCCACTGTTGAAATTGTAAAGAACTCCAAATTCCTCTGTGTTCACCTGGCGGAAAACCTCTCCTGGTCCCTCAACACCAGTTCCATTCTAAAGAAGGCTCAGTAGCGGCTCTACTTGCTGAGGAAGCTGAGGAAAGCCCATCTCCCTTCACCCATCCTCATTACATTTTACATAGGGACTATTGTGGGCATCCTATGCAGCTGTATCACTGGCTGGTTTGGAAATTGAACTGCATTGCAAGGACCTGCAATGGACAGTGAGGACAGCTGAGGTCATTGGGCTCTCTCTTCCCTATATCAAGGACATTTACACCACACGCTGCACCTGCAAGACCACCAGCACGATGGGTGACCCCACACACATGTCACACAAATACTTCAGTCTGCTGCCGTCTAGCAAAAGGTACCAGAGCATCCAAGTCCACACAGTCAAATCATATAACAGGTTCTTTTTGCAAATCATGAGACTCTTAAACTATCAGGGACTGGACTGATAGACAAATCTCTCTAACATACGCTCACCAACGCAGCACTGCTGCACTTTATGATCTTGTATGCAGCTCATCAAACTGTATACTTTACATAGACCTGTCTCAGCACTGCTCTCTCTGTTGTGTACTTGCTGTCTGTGTACTCTGTGTATTCTATTTGTTTTGTGTTGTCTGTTGTGTTGTTTTATGTAGCACTTGGTGTCCTGGGGGAATGTTATTTCATTTCACTTTTTACTGTACAACTGTATACAGGTGAAATGACAACAAAACCACTATCCTATCTTTTAATTTTTATTTATTTGTTCATAGTTGTAATTTTTTGGTTAGTGTTCTAAATGAAGGCTGACAATTGAAGTTTCACTTTTTCAATTAACATTGGTGAAAAATAAGGACAAGTACTGCAATGCTACATTACCTTTTCCCTGGAGTGAATGTGAACCATAAGAATACATGTTTTAATGCTGATTTCTCCCAAGCAGCATCCCCGTTTTGTAATGGCAGTGTGAGGATTGAGGAGTGGGAACCTCAGACAGTTAGGCAGTTCACTGGAAGTCTGACATCCTTTGGCCAATTAACATTTTCTGTAAAAAAAAAAGAAATTTTTATAAGGGAAGATGGAAAAAAACATGTTTTTATTTATGAAATAATATTATTTTATTTTGTGTCACATAGTGTTTTTTTGTATTTTTGCAAGCTGTCGTTTTTTATTTTTTAATCGAGTACATTTTGAAGTGTGTACTTTTTGTTTTTGTATACGATAATAACCATGGTGTGCACATAACCTTGCAGTTGCATGCCTGCCCATAAGTGGCTTGGTGACTCCATGGGTAGAAGATCTGGCTGCGATGTGGAAGTCTCCCAGCTCAAATCTGAGCCCCGGTGCCAGGTGTGTCCTTGAGCAAGACACTCAAAAATGCTAACTCCATGGGCACCACGTGTGGCTGCCCACTGTCTCTGCCCCATACCTCCAACAGGTTGGGCTAAATACAGAGAACAAATTCCTTGTATGTGACAGACATACTTGGCCATAAACCTGACTCCTGCTTTCCTCTCCCTCTTGTGTGGATTGGGGGCATTGAACTATACTAATTAAGAATAACTTACGCTCGCTTTCAATTTATGCAGAGATGAGATTCATTATAATATGAACACATTTGCAAACAATTCTGTGGTTCAAAAACACACAATGAATCTGACATAGACTTTTCCTAGAATTTTCTTAAGATGTTTCTGAAGAACAAATCTAAGAAAAAAATGTAAGAATATATTGGTGAATGAAGCACAAAAAACATACAAACTGACACTTGAAAAATATAAATAAATATATAGTATTAATATATAGTATTAATAAATACTATTGAAAAGTAAAGCAACGTCAACCCAGAGAGGTGGCAGCCATTGTACTGTATTCCACTGGGCTATAAAAAACATAGGAGAGAATACTCCAAAAGGCTCTATGAATTCAGATCAAAAGAGAATGCATTAAAAGGCCCTGCATGCAGACACAAATACAGTTAGTACTTACCTATAGCAGTTCTCACAGGTTTGTCCACATAGACACAGACAGACAGAGAGACAGAGTATCTGCAGAGAAATACGAGTTCTTGAACCAACAGGAAGTGCAGGCAGTTGTAAAGAATGGTGATGTTCATACAAGCTGCACTTACTGTTCTTTTTACAGAACAGAGGATAGCTGAGTAAGTGAAAGTCATGACTGGTTACCTTGCTTAGCAAGAAGTGCTCTTTAAAAGAGAGAACACTTCCAGCAATCCTAATCTGATGACCTCACACTGAACTCACACTGTGTGCCAATCTTCTGTCACAATATTGCATGCACTGTATGTTAATGCATCGTGCAAATCTTTCCGCGCATTGTAACAGTTAATCGCCCAAGGGTACTCCACCCGGAGGGCATTCAACCTTGTACAAGTATCTAGCCTACCCTCACAATGAAATGATACAACACAAGTCTGGGTCACAGGCCCTGCTTGCTGTTTTCATTACTGACATTTTCTTTTTTGCACACACATCACCTTTCTGTAGTCAGGGTGAGGACATAGCCAAGTAAGCCACTTTCGAGACAGGCAGCAGAGAAAAAGAACCATGGTTTTCAGAATTTAAGAAGCAAAAACGGCCCTTACTGGCCGAACCACTTCGATTGATCAAGAAAGCGCTCACGCACATGTTCTACAGCGACATTTGTGTGTCTTATTATTTACTGGAGTGACATGATAATGTTAATTATTGCACTTCTTCTCATTTAATTGCAACAACTGCTATTTGGCAGACAAATTCATAGTACAGAGCTTTAATTTAAAATGGCTAACGTCAATGCAAATCCATTTAATGAACTGCGCTGTAAAGGGCTTTTTAATTCAGCGCAGAAAGGCAGCATATCGATCATGAGTAGGGTGTAAATAATTTGCTGTATAATGATGGCCGAATCAATGTGTTTTTGTGCTTGACACTGAAAAATAACTGCATATCTAGATCCTCTTCTGTGACTCTTAACCGCACACTCAGCTAGCCTACAGCAAAAAATACTATGTTATACATGTTTCCTTGTTGCCAAAAATGTGCATGATCAAATTTTGTCAAAATCCGATGCCTGGCTCTTCGGTTAACAGAACATTATTTTGACTTTCTGCACGTTATTGTATAACAATAAAGGTTTACATATTTTTGCGAGTATCAGCAAGAGTCATGGATCAGCGGACATTAAATACAACCCAAATGTCAACTACAAAAGTGCTGGCTGCTAAAACGCCAGTTCTCGTGATTAGAGTTGAAAAATTAGGTAATTATTATACAATGTGGTACACAACTGGAAACATCTTAATAGTCTATTACTTAATGCTTTAAATTAATAATAATAATAATAATAATAATAATAATAACACCAACAACAACAATTATTTTTATTATCACTTATGTAGTGCCACAGCTTGAGATCTTGAATGCCTTGTGATTTTGGTGCAATTCAACCCTTAGCCAAGGGCCTAAGAATTGTCAATGTATTGTTGTTAAATCTGTGCTGTTCCAAATAGGGTCATTCCCTGTAAGTCCAGCATCGGGTCCTTTCCAGTTTGCAGGCTTTCTAAATGTTTCCTTTGAGTTTTTGGGATCGCTTCAAGGCCGCCAGTAACAATTGGGACTACACTGGTCTGCTTTTCCCAGTCTTCCCATTTCTGGTCCTTATATTTAGTAACCTTTTCCAACTCTTTTTCATCACTTTCGCAGGCCCTTGGTATTGCTGTATGAATTAACAGGACCCATTTCTTTTTGATAATTTTAATGTCCTGTATATTACTGTATGCTCCAGGTATCTGTCTGTGTGAAGATTAAAATCTAACAATGTTTTTCAGGTATTGTTAGTATTACAGTATTCACAAGTGCAGTTGTTACTGTGGAACAATACTTTATGCAGTGGCAAACAGTCGTTGCAAAATAGATAGAAGAGTATGACAGTGAAATGGCATATGGTCCTATAGGGAAGAGCCTGGGATGTTAAGAGCATAAACCATAAGCATTCTAGGAAAAAGAGTAAAAGTTTTAAAATGAAGTCTTCAGCTGGACGTGCAGTACCAGGCCCAGGCTGATACACAGCTGTTCTGTGACACTTTATGATTCATGTGAGAGGTACATGTGGCCTACTGCCAGCACCTGCCTTCTCAGCCTTCACTTCAGTCAGGTGCCAATCATAGTACTTTTAATGAAAGGTAAGAATACTGACTCATTTTAAGCTGAGCAGTAAAGGACGAGCTATGTACTGGGAAAAAGGATCACATTCTTCACAAATTAGATAAATAAATAAATAAAATACTAACTGGTGACATTCCGGTTAAATGACAAACAAGACTGATGTCTTACTACTGCAGCTAACCATTAAACATTATATTCAAGAAGAATTCCTTGCTATTTCACTACCCACAGAGATGTAGGCATGGCAAGGTTACAGGACACATACAGTAATTAATTCAAAGTCCATGTTGTGCTCAAAGGCCTAGCATGGATTTGACCTTGCCCATTTTATCAAATTAAATTATTCACGCAGACTGCAAACATTTCGATTGGGCAGGCAAATGCTGTACAACAGGACTAATTGGATTGAAAAAGGAGCGTGTTTGGTTGCGTGTAAAGGTCAGTCCGAAGCTTTCTTGCCACTGAACAGCATGCTGAGCACAAATTCCTGTCTCGTGGGCTCTAAATGACAAGGATGTTGTAGAGCGAGACACAAGCAGTGCTGTCATTAGCAGATTAATGTGCTGTTACACTGCTGCCCCAGACTAAGGGGAACGCAAACAGGCAACGGAAAGACTTCATTAATTATCAGAATCACCTTTTGGTCGGGATTTGGCTCATTTAATTAATTTCCGCGTGAACAAAGTATGCAGTAACAACTGTCGTGTTGCTGTTACAATTGTTAAACGCCGCAAGGTTTGTTGACATTTAGAGACACCGAACTTCTCTGCTAATTCGTATGGTCTGTTGAGTGAATAAGAGGAGTTTAATTATCTTTCGTTCCCTCTTCATTTATCCTGTGAGATGAAAGTGCATTCACATAACATAAATGGTACCTTAACCGCTTTTCATCTCTCCATTGCACGTTAACTTCTTACATCAACGGACAATCTTACATTTTTATTTTTATCAGTGCCATATTAAATCCAATGAAGTTATGTGCTATAATACATAACCCTCTATGTTAATGTACTGGAACTCAGTGATTCACTGTTTCTTTATGAATGTTAAAATTTTGTGACATGTCTACATTGCTAAATCAAAAGAGTAGGGGAAAAACAAGAGTGTTTTTTAAATGAAGGACTGAAATTATACTTTAAATAAGGCTGCCATGGTAAGGAGAAAATATTGCAAATTATTAGCATATAAAGCAACATCCAGCCTGTGTTTGATTTATATTCATTTAATGTGCCGTGTTACCATTTTCCATTAGGATGTTTGACTAAAAAAGAGAAGAAGGGTTAAAAGAAAAGATTATACCACCCACATGTTTAAAGCTGCTCTTTTAAAACTTCTCCCTTGCACCTTTTAGCAGAGGGGCTCAAAAGCTTGGCTCCTACACTCATGAACCAATTTAGATATAAACTTCTGTATTAGTCCGAGTGAGGTGCAGCACAATGCCACAGAAAATCATGTGATCCGTACTTTTGAGCAAGGGCCTTCCTCAGCACCAGAGTTCAAACACATTGCAAAGGTCTTTAAACATTGTCCAATGTCCCCTAAAGACTCAGGTTTACTATTCCAGGGCTGGAGCCTAATTAATGTTTCTGTCCTATCTGCATTCATTACATTGTGTTTAAGATATTACTGTTTTCTTTCCGAGCTCTTTAATGTGACTAGCAGAAGGGATAGAACTCACTTATCTCACCTATCCTTGAAACACAATTCTTATTTACCTTCTATTCTGGATGGTGAGAACCAGCTCTGCTTGCTGGGATTGTAGTGGTCTCAGAGCAACTCAGAGGACTTAAAAATTTTGTGAGTGGCCTGGTGGCTCAATGGGTAGCACATCAGGCTGGGAGGTGGAAGTCCCCTGGTCCCTGGTTCAAAGCCCAGCCAGGTATGTCCTTGAGCAAGACACTCAGCACTAGCTCCCTAGGTGCTGTATATGGCTGCTCACCCCTCCCCCAGGGGGATGGGTTAAATGCAGAGGACAAATTCCTTGTATGTGACAAACATACTTAGCCGTAAACATGATTCTCTTCCCTTGAAGGGAAATTGTAAGAAATGCAATGTTCTTACCAGGGTGCCTTTTGGAATTTCACTCTCTAGAGCAGTGTGGGAGGGGCTATATTTCTGATTTAACTAAGTTGTCCATTGTCAATGTTATCTTAATGGATGCAGTTTTATGATGTTAAATTTCTTAATTCTGCTGAATATATATATATTTTTACAAGTTATATTTTCGGAATGGGAGACAACAATATGGAAAACACTTTAAATAATGCACCATGTTAAAGTACGTTTTTTTAATTTTTTTCGAATCTAATCCCAGCAATTAGTAGTCAGTGACAGCAAGCTCAGGATATAAAATGTAAAATTATATTTTCCTACTTTTGCTTCCAAAACCAAGCCGTTTCAATCAGTAATGAGCTGTCCATGTTTGTGTATAGATGCAGAAAACGAATTCAGATTTACATCTGTCCTAAATCACACTAGCATAAACTAGCATAAGGATATACGGTTAAATGATCTTTACAAAATAGTTTGATACATAACCTGACACTAGCCCAGTATAAACTGCTGTAAAACCAGTTTTTAAACCCTCTACAACATTATGATGTATGAACATTGTCTTAGGTCTTACAATAAAAATGTTTTGAAGTTAGCAAAAGTTAGCAGGATTTTACTAATTTACAACGGGATGATTCTCTTGATGAAGCGTCTCTGTAATGCGCTGAGATA
>JABJVR010005296.1:0-13696 GCA_025773905.1 Chitala chitala | reverse complement strand
TTCGTGCCAACAGTTTGGGGAAGGCCCTTTTCTATTCCAACATGACTGTGCCCCAGTGAGCAAAGCAAGAACTATAAATACATGGTTTGTCTTTATAGTTGATGACTTTGGTGTGGAAGAACTTGACTGGGCTGCACAGAGCCCTGACCTCAACCCCATCGAGCACCTTTGGGATGAACTGGAATGGAGATTGTGAGCCAGGCCTTCTTGTCCAACATGAGTGCCTGATCTCATGAATGCTCTACAGAACAAATGGGAACAAATTCCCACAGAAACACTCCAAAATCTTGTGGACAGCTTTCCAAGAAGAGTGGAAGCTGTTATAGGTGCAAAAGGGGGACCAACTCCATACTGAAGTATATGTATTTGAATACCATGTCATTTCGGTCCCTGTTGGTGTAATGGTCAGGCGGCCGAATACTTTTGTCCATATAGTATAAATACTGTAAGTGTATATACACACACGCGCGCACACACACACACACATAAAAACATTACCTGTTAAGATGCTGTAATATTGCAATGAACTTAAGTCACAAGCAAATGTAAAACATTCTCCCTTCCTATGAGTAGTCAGTGCCAAGTGTACATAATTTTGCACTCAAAAGGTCCTACCTGCTTATTGAGACCATGCTGGATGTGGGACTGGGTGACCTTGGCTCGACCTCTAAAACCACAGCAGGTCCCACACTTAGGGGCACGTTTGATGATGCTGCCAGTGTGCATGATTCTGACCCATGTAGACCCTCTTGACTTAAAACTGTGAAGCAGAAATGCACCTTCAGAACATGTTAATTAAAGCCAATTAATCCTTCCTAGCTAAATTCTCACCAAGAAAATTAATCAATATCCAAATATAAAATGCTCAGTTTTAGATTCTAAGTGTTTCGGAAACCTGCAAGATGTCCTGAAACTAAAAACCAGATATTGATGAACCTCATGCCTGTAAAAACTTGGAAGCTTCAGTTACTGACAAACATGCACCAAAAACCAGCTGCTTGATAGCTTTACATGTTTTCACCAATTCTTTAAGTGAAAAATTATAGTCAGTGATTTTAAAATATAGAACCACAGGCAGACCAAATTTGTCTGGTGTACTTTTACACTTCGATCTGATGAAATAAAATTAAAAGCAAACAGATTTTCCATCACTTGTGACTATTCAGACCACAGAAAAGTTACGTTCTCTGTACCTGTGGAAGACATGTCTCCACTGCTACATTTCTCTCTGGTTTCTCCCTCTTCTTGTTTGATCCTTGTTTTCCTTGATGACTCCAAGCGACCTTTGACTTGGGAAATGAGACGGGAAAACTCCGCACTGTGCTCCTTACCTGGTAAGTGAAACAAAGCGGTTAGAATGTGTGCCTTTTAAAAATGCAACTCACAGCTCAAAAGGTCAGATGCCATTTAAAACCTCTTGTCCCATATTATAACAATAAAATTAAAAAAAAGAATCAGGAGGTTATATATAAATTAAACCCATAAACCATTTTAAGCACTTAAAAAATTAAACCAAAAAGGCACACTGGAAGTTCTGACTCTGTCATACACAAGTAATGATAGGTTGTTCTTGTGGTAAAATAGTCACTGGCAGCAAACAAGCAAAGCTTTACTGGCTATAACCCAACCTCGGTAAACATTACCACAAAAAAATCCGCAGCGGTGTTTAAAGTGACCACACACTGTTCTCTGATTAAGGACACTCGCAGTATGTCACAGGGAGCCCACGTGCAACACAGCACACAATCGCTTCAAAAAAAAGAGGTCTGCTTACACAAAAGTCGCTGGCAAGCCGAAGAGTTAGCGCTGCATGTAAACTCTTTAAACAACATTGCCTTTCTTTCACAACACGACATCTGAGAAAGGTAACCTGCACAAGATGAGAAATACCCATCCATCCATTTTCCATAGTGCTTTCCCTATGCGGGCCCATGGGAGGCCTGAAGCCTATCCCAAAGAGGTACAGGCACAAGGCAGGGGGCACCCTGAACGGGATGCCAACCCACTGAAGGGCAAAATCAAAGACACACACTATGGGCAATTTGGAAACACCAATCCACCCACGATGTGGGTCTGCGGACTGTGGGAGGAAACTGGAGTAACCAGAGGAAACCCGTGACACACGGGGAGAACACGCAATGCTGGAGGCAACAATATATTATACTGTATAAAACATGCAAGAACAGTAATGTTTTGGTAAATACTTGTCCCAGGAATCAAAGGATGTCGTGGCTTGCAAGTTAATTTCTCACTCGTGCCAAGGACTGCCAATTCGACTGACCAGGAACACAGACCAGACACACCTCCACATCATGCCAGTGAGAGATGAGCAGATGGCACCGTTGAGCAAGACTACAACTAGAGATGCTAGCAGGCAGCACACAAAATGCAAATCAGCCCAACTGATTCACCTGAAAGCCTTCATCAGTATTCAAAACCCAAAGGCAGGCCAGAGCATGCGCTCCAAGGACACGCAGGTGCACGCATGCTAGTGTGGAGCCACAGGACAAGAGAAGAAATGTAGGTCAATTTTATATAATGGCTGTAAATTTAAAGACACCAGCAGCAGCTCGCTCATAAACAAGCATTAGAGGCCGTGGCTTTGAAAGACAGCAGCACTTCAGAATGACCCGGCGCGACTGGTCAACATCCGTGAGAAGAGGCTGTCTGAAATGAGGTGATGCTAATCTGCTAAAACAACACAGGAAAACATGTGTTCATTTCACAGCATGGATATTACTGGGAAGCTGATGCTGTGATATCAAAATGAAGTTCAGCGAGGATATATGACAGGGTTGGGGGGGGGCATGTTGCCAATTAACTGTAGCCCATGAAAGCCCACCACACACCATGAGGGTGGGGGTCATCCCATGTACTCTGACAGAGGTTATGTATGTTTTCTCAGTCCCCAGTTTTATTATTAGTGTTCTGCATAAGCCATTTAAAGACCTAGTATGCCATCTTTAACAGACATTAGTGAGAATCCACTTCGTTCCTTTTGCAAAAATGTCTCAAAGACATACTCAATAACCTGCAACTCCCTGACACGCCCAGGAAGGCAGCCTTAACGACACCAAGATCAACACCTTCTCCAGCTGCAGCATGGGAAGAGACAGGGGACCAATCACATGGGTCAGCACAGCAGCTGACACACCCCCCTATCCACACCTGGTGTGACTCACACCCGAATGCAGCCGTTAATAAAGGAATGCCACGCGAGTGTGTGTGTGTGTGTGTGCAGACATGTTTGTCTTGACTGAAGAGCGCAATCTCAACCAATCAGCTGATGGCAACTACTCACCCTAACCCAAGGAAAACACAAGCCTAGTTCTAGCTTTTCATGTCAAGCTAAGACAATGAAACAGCCTCGAATGTGAGAGTGTCACAGGGGATGACCGGGGCTCAAACCCACAACTTTGCAGCACATACAAAATTACCACGCAAGACAATCAGCCCGCTGAGCTAAAGACCCTCTTGGGGGACTAATTACATTCTTGTCCTGACTCCTGGGGGATTCACACGGCAACACTTTCACATCCGTTACACGAGTACAGGGAAAGGAGCTAATCTAGACACCAATCTGAAGACACAGAGGGGCTGACTTCCTGACTGACAGGTATTTGCAAAAAAATATTTTTTAAAGCTTTGTCGTGAGTTTGAAAGGTGTCACTTCAATTCATGCTACAAAGCAAGACAAATAAGTGAATGTGCATTATGACATGTGACTACAAGGCCTTAAACTCAGCAACAGTAAAGCCTGTCTAATAGAACCGTTTTATTACAACATTTTAAAATTAAAGAATAAAACAAAAAGGACAACAAATCAATCACTGCCCCATTCCCATTTAATGACTGTACTGGAGAAGTGCTTAAGGTTTAAAATGTACATACGTATATGCACAAAAAAAGTAAAAAGAAAATGGCCACACAATGTAGGTAAATATCTGAAAAGCAAACCAGTTTTACCTTGAAGAGACAAAATAAAGCAAGGATTTGATTTCTAACAACCATTAAAGTAGCTCAAATGACAAGATTAAAACCAGACCAGACCCACCAAAGAGAAGGCAGAGGACCAGTTCTGCCCTTCCCAGGAAATGGCACATTTTACTTTCTGGATAACAAATTACAGCTTTTCTCTGCATTTTCCATATTCACTGATGATCCCTCCAGCCTCAGGCTCCCTGCAGCCACAGCTGTCACTTCCAAAGCACCACAGTTCCAGTGGAACCTTTTTCTTCACACTTAGTTTCTCCAAGTCAAGCCAAACCATAACCTGTAATGCTAACGCTGCCTATACCATTCAGGAGAAACACACCAGTACAAAATTATAATCCCTGTAAATATCTCTCTAGATCAAGCCTACTGAATTTCATTCCTTGAGAGCCAAGGTGCCTGCTGGGTTTTGTTCCAGGCAAGCACAGGTTGACCGTGTTCGACCGAATCATTTTAACATGCCTACTGAGCAGCTTGCGCAAAGCTGAAATAAGAACCTAGGCCACAAACCAGAACCTCAGTTGCATAGTCTTGGTCAAGAACCTGCATTTTCCAAACTGATGAATTTGCTGGCACTAGGACCATGCGGAGAAACTCTGGCCTGAGGTCAATCTATGACCCTACCTCTTAAAAGCCAGCTTCAGTGGCTAACCTCTTCCTCTGCATCACTGCTTAATTCAATTCCACTGGTGTGCATGACACATGATTAAGGGCTTTCCAGTCTTTGGTCATACAAAGTGAAGCGGGTACAGAGAAGTACAGACAAGCACACAGAAAGAAAGGACAATGGTACAGACAGCTCAAAAAATTTATAATTTCCAAAAGAATTACAACGGTCTGCATCCTTTACCCTCCGGTCTATGTTCTTGTGCAGGTCCTACAAACATCCTCTTCACACAATGGTACAGTGCACTTAAACTTCATACAACTTAAACTTCACAGCTTCTCACACACATTTCTCTCCTTTGGATAAAATGTACAACCACTGGCCACTTAGTAAAAGATACTTATCAAATGTTGCACAGCATGACAGATCACAGGTGGAATGTGTGAAATGAAATGCATTTCACAAAGAGGGGAGCAGAGAGAAACTCCAGCGGCGGACACCTCTGCCCAGTCCCGTGCTCATTTATAAATGAAGCTACAGGGGAGACGTGACAGCTTCATAAATCATTCTCGGTTAAAGGAAAACACCGTCGCCCAAATTAACGTGTGAGGGTCTCAAGGTCTGAAACATATCCCTAACTAAATTAAGGAATAAAATGGGGGGGAAAAAAAACAACAGGATGTAATCATGTTTCATTTCCACTCAGTGTCAGCAGCCAGTGAGCAATCCAGATGCGGGTGTGTGCCACCACGGCTCCTTCCCCTGCGCTGTCCATCACAGGGCACATCAGGGAGGGGTGGAGGTGCTGAACCCTGCACACGTGCTCCGCTCCACCATGCTGAGTTCACATTTCCTGACAGGCGTCCCATCAGGCTTTCACACTTAACTAAGAAATAATCCCAGATGTTTATAAGGAGCAGCCATAACAGACCATCAGTACTTCCACCTCATAACAAATTTAAAGCTGCCTTGCTTCCTCTGCCCCTTGCTTCCTCTGCCCCAATTCTGCCCCTTCAAAACTACCATGATACACAGAATTTTTGTAAACAGTGTACTAAAGGAAGTACCTTTGTTTTAATGTTTTCAGGGTACTAGCTTTTGTGTGAAAATCTCACTGAGGGCTGAGCAGACCCTGAGAAGGCCAGAAAGGTAACAGTGAATAAAACATGAATAAAACTTACTTTAAAAAAATAAGCGAATAAAACAAACAAGGTGGGTGTTTAAGTGAGCAAAGAAGCCATACTTTTCGCAGCTCTTCAGGACACTCTTTTCGTTCCCTTTAAGTATGGCACGACAGCTGTGATTACAGAAATTAATCTAAATTACCTAAACTATTTAACTATTTACCCTAAACCCTGTATCCTTATTTGTCCAGACACAGTAGGTATAGCCACTGAAATCACAAATTTAAGGTCATTCCTTCAAATGAACCTCATGACAGTTTTGTATATAAAAAACAAAACACCATGCTTACTGCCCCCCCCCCCAAATTCCCTTTTGCATACAAAACTACTGACAAACTGAAAAAGCAGCAACACTCAGAGAAAATCACAACTCCGTTTACTGGGCTTCACTTACGGTACTTTGAATGCAGTTCATCAATTTCTTCTTCACTCTGATTTTTTGTGAAGACTATTGCCTGGAAAGGAAAACAGTGGAGATACGAGAAGGCTGTCAGACCGATTTCTGACAGAATGTCAAAAGCATCACGAACAATCACAACATGATTTAAACCTGAAATTCAATTCCCAAGTACACTTTAGCAAAGTACATACCCTTTTGGATTTAACCTCCAGTTGATTTCTGATCTTCTCATTCTTCTCAACTTCCTTTGCAATTTCTTCCACTGTTGATGGATAACAAAAATATATGTTCTTCGGTTGTGATGTAACTATCATACCCATTAAATTGTCAGAGAAATGAGCTTTTGCTGGAACAGAGGCGTATAACTTAATCCTACATATGCGTACGTACGGGATCACAGTCTCCAACGGTCAAACCGCTTCTCCAACATGACCTCTAATCTCAGCAACTGCTTCCGGGTGACTGAAGCGGCAGCTCTGGGCTTTGTACCACATCAGCAGAACTAAGCTGCGTGACCTTCTCCTACATCACGCTCTCCTGGTTAACCATTTTGGTACCACTCAAAAGGGCAATCAAGGAAGCAGCGGCAGAACCTCAGCTACTGCATTAAGTCTAAACCCTCTATGCTTAGCTCAAGCAAAATGTCTGGCTCACTAAAATTTCAAAACAGAGGACAAACAAAATATCCATTTCTTTTCAGCGTTCAACCTCACAAGCAAGCTTCCAAAACCCTTAAGGCTACAAGACTCCTGCTTTTGAAGCAAAGGCTGAAAATCCAGCTCTTCAATCTGGATGTAGCAGCCCAGCATCTCCTGAGCATTCAAACTCAGGGGTCAAGTTTTTATTTGATGCTCTTAAAATTTACTAAATATTGAACCGATTTTAGGCACGACGCACTGACTGCCTCTTCAGCTGAACAAGCAAGTCCAATAATAGCACCAAGTTTCCATTCACTGTAATACAATTAAATTATGCCAAATGATAAAAATCTGGGGAAAAAATAATAATCTGCAGATGTGGAGAAATGACAAGTACTCACTACAGTCATTCAGAGCTTGAAAACTAGTGAAACATGAGTGAAACCAGTAGGCTTACATATCAGGGCCCATAGTGGACAGTGAAGTCATAACTACTTGGAGTTTTGATCGTGGTTGGTTAACTTTAAATTTTGTGGCCATCTGCAGTGAACCAGCAAAAGCTGGATATGATGTAGGGGGAAAAATGTCAAGGAGGCACACAAGAGTCCAACTTAATTATCTTCAACTGCGATATTTTTTTATCAAGAGCAATACTTCAAAGCTAATGTTCTGGGCCTTCTGAAATTCTGCCAATTTTTAAGAGACAAAGGAGTGAGATCCTGGAAACAGAAGCTACCTCCTGCCTGTCTGCCTGGACAGGAGCATATTACAGAAACCGTGAAGTCCAAAAACTGGGATCCTGGAACCACAAGCTATGCCCCATCTCCGCCAAAAGCCCCGCAAATACTTTTAATATGCTGTACTGTAGCTCAAGTCATATAAACAAATTAGACATGGAGGTGATGAGTTTAAAGAATGCATATCATTCCTTTTACATATAATAGCGTTTTATTTATATAGCTCCTTTCTATATTATAGAGAAAGAGTCTTGAGGAAAGCCAGGTTATATTCAGGTTGCATCTTCAGCTTCCACTGCCATCGACTGCCAAAACCACGCAAATACGCACACGATGAAAAAGGGGGGAGAGAGAACGAGTCGCATCAACTGCAAAGTGTTGCCGAGTAATACTACACAGCGTCCATTTTAATGATGAACACAGAGAAGCCCACCAGTGTCATGACAGCATTACTGCAACTAAACCTGCCACTGACTTAATAAATTAAAGGGCTTAATAAATTCATTTCGAGGTTTTCTTTATTTCCCAATAAAAAAAAATAAGTGCTGTAGACCAACAAATCAGAAGACATCACAAATTTTCCATCAAAACATTCCTTAACCCAGTAGTGCTTTTATGTGAATGACAAGCAACTATTAAGTCTGGTTTCAATTTCCAAGCACTCCAAGTCCTAATGATTCATGTCTAAAGGGCAGCGCCAAAACAAAACTTAAAGTGAAAACTGTTAAAAACTGTTAGACTGCTTACAGACTGAACATGGCAACAGTCTTGTCTGCTATAACAATTACTCAATCTTTTTATCGATTCATTTACTATCTTTATTCTCATTATTTTAGTTGCAATATTTATTTCAAAATAGTTGTTACACTGGTTGCAGTTACTATATAAAAAGAGCTGAATATGTGCAATATTTATGAGTACATAATGAGTACTGTTATCATGAAACACCATCTGGTGCATAGACTAGGGCACATAGTCAGCAATGTTACCTGAGGTCATCGGGTGTTTTGGGTCTTTCGAACATCAGACACCCTCGCTCAGGCGGCCCAGCAGAGGTTGATCAACCTATGGAGCCTTACCATAAGAAATTGAATGCAGAGTGGTACCATCCATTGTGCGTCTGACAAAGACTTGAACTTGTTCTAAACTTCCTAGTCACAGTGCTCCGGCATCCCTATTGATACATGACCAAAAGTGTATAGGGGCATAAACACCTGCAGCTCCAGATCCCTACTTTTATTTCCAATAGGCCCAAGACACAGGCCACCCACAAGGTAATGTAATAAACAGACACTTGTCATTTTCACCCCATTTGTAAATATAAGTGTATGATGTTATTTACATTGATGTTGTGACATGAAGCTACTTGCATTGTTTGTACAGTGTTTAATATATGATTGTCTGTGCTTTGTCTATTTGCACAAGTCATAAGCCCATGAAAAAAGTTCATTGTCTCCTGTAGACATGGCCAAGCAGCTTCTGCAACGGTCTTGGAAACCCATCAGCTGGCAGAAGGTTTGAGCTGAACTCCTGACAGCTGGTCCGCAGTGATGAGAAGCACACTCCATTTAAGTTCACGTTAACATTTCACCTGTTATGGCAACCGTTGCCTTCCTTTGCATTATGAATTTACGTCTGGCTATACACTGGAAGGAGAAACATGACAGCCATCCGTGCTGGGCTCTGAGAACTGCGGCAGCAGATGAATCAACACACCTTTTTGGCCTACAGTTCCCAGGATACTTTCAAAGCATTTCAGACTAATAGGTCCTGGTCATAATTCAACTGTCAGCTTCTGGAATTCGTACACATGACTAAACCAAAAGCCTCATCTAACATCTGGGTTACCTCTGGGAGCATTACGACTCTGCAATCGATTTAAAAATAAGAAAAGCATTTAAAAGTACCAATATGAACTTAATCTATTATGTGAAAAGACAAGTACACTTAAACCGCACTGAAATGCACACAAACTGCCTTTGAAGAGGACTTTCAAGAACGAAAAGTGAAAACACACATCATCACGTGTGATCTTCAATAACAGTACAGCCACCGAAAAGCGTTACGCCACCAGTGCAAATTAAATGTAACAGCAAACCGAATGCTTGGCCTCTGACACCGGAGCACTGGTGCAGTGCAAACGCACTGCAGAACGATGCCTGTTTTTGAGCGCGCATGTATGAACCGCTTCTGTGAGTGAGTCACAGAAAAGTGCCGTCACCTGAGAGGGGGCTGAGCGAGTCACACTGTGCATTGTACATGTGCACAAACTCCTGATGCCTGCGCTCCAGCTGCTCCCGGGGACCCTGCGTGGACAGGTGTAGTTCCTTCAGCCGCTTCTTCAGCTCCTGACTGGAAAGCAGGTTGTACACCAGCTTGGTCAGTGGCTTCCTCTTACTGCCAGCGCTGAAAAACACACGCAGCGCCCACACATCAGTGCCGCTGTTTACTTGCGGTGCCCACTTGTGAGAGAGAGAGAAAAAAAAAAGTGAAAATTGACATTTTGCTCATCAACTGCCTTTAACCTCCAACTTGCACCTCTGAAAGCAATCACTATGCTAGTTTCTTAGAACAAACACATGATATGGGGGGGGGGGGCGTGGTTGAAGAAAACGGACCAGTCTGACAAACAGGAATGTGGGACCAGGCAAAAACCAGTCTACATACTGGCCATGCCCTGAAACAAGTTCACACAGTATTCACACGGTATTCACACAGTCCCCTGTCTAGTGCGGATGTGGTTCGAAGGACACACTAATCTCATTAGTGTCTTTAGTCTGCCTGCTCTCCTCTTGTGGGATTCTAGTTTTCCTGGAGAAAGTCGGTAATCTGCAGCTTCTCCCACAGCGCTAAAGCCACACACCCACGTCCTGCGACGCTGCAGCACCGCCCGCAGCAGGACAGGTCTCACATGCATGCAGAATGTGTGTGTCGACATCACTCAAGTCCTAATAACAACAAGGAGGAGATGTAGGGGCCAATTTACAAAAATATATGCAGGTGTGGAGAATTGGGAAAAGATTTATGGTCAGTCTGTAAGTATTCTGACAACCTATGAGAGGGAAATGGAACAGAGCAAATATAAACAATACAGCATTAACCTGAATGAACTTTAGACATCCATCACACTCTCTTAATCCATTCATTCAACAACAGAATTTTAAAAACTACGTTCTTCAAAACAGTCACATACAGCTTCTAAGTTACTCTGAATTCATGGAAACAATAGATCGATGGATGTCTCAGAGCCTTAAGAATGAAGGAACATGAGGAGAAGATTCTAGAACAGATAGAGGCATCTCTTATTAAAACAATATTTCATGCTACCTCCTTAAGCTTTCTTTCTTGTCCTCCCTGGTGAGGCAGCTGTCCAGGTGTTTATTAATGTACTGTTCCGCGACACCGATAGAACAAACTGGGCACTCCACTGTGACGGGGCAAAGGGAATTTTGTCAGGTCCTTCTCAGGTGTACCGGTCACATCCAGTAACATTTACACGTACTGTACACCGCTGATGCAACAACACTAACAAGTTGTCTAGTATATATTATTCGGGCTGTAAATATAATCTGAGCCAGACAAGCTTCACTACCGGCTACAAGGAATTCCCAGTGAGAGGTGACAGAAATTAGCCAAAATATGTGTTTGACAAACATTTATTCAATTAACTGCTTTAATAACATGCTAGTTTGGTATAACTGCCTTCACGAAAAGTATCCTGAAACATGTTATTTTAGTTGTGTGGAAAATCTACCTTTGACTTTAACAAATGGGGCATTTCGAACACTGAAGGAAAGATCACCTTTTACTGTGGGCTTGACATCTTGTGAGGTAGAAGGAGAGTTGGGGGGAAGTGATGTGCTGGACACAGGTGTGCTGGATACAGGTGTGCTGGCAGACACCTCCAGCGGCTCCACCTTCACCTTCACAGGTGTCAGTGTCTCCGATTGTACCCTACCGCCTTTTGGGCCCTTCTTCACTGTAGGTCGTCCTGAGCTGACTGGAGATAGCTTCTTTTGAAAAAAGTGACTCAGAATTGTCCCACCTATTTTCGGAGCCCCTGCTTTTGTTTCGTTACTTTTGCCAGCAGCGTGGGGCACTTTTGGGGAAATAGGTGGTGATTCGAAAGTTGCTTTTGAAAAATCCCGCCTGGAAGAGGGTGGAAAAACTCAAAGTTAGGAATTCAATAAGTCACATTTGGACACAGCCTGTCCAATTAAACAAAACCCTAAAAAATATCCTACATAAATGCACTTCCAATAAGTGCACCGACAGTAACTCATCTGGGTTAAGTCCTCGGCTGTGCTGATGGAAAACGCGGCCTTTCCTCCATATGTACCAGCATTTCATGAAAATGTCAGTTGTCAAAAGTTTTAAAACTACCTTTATTTAACAACCATCTGTTACACTCCAACAACATGTGTGGATGGGCAGCACAGCTTTGTGAATCAAACCGAAAGACTCAGAGGACATGACTGCACACTATTCCATCATTTCTTTTAAGAGTAGTAATACACCAATATATTAGCCAACAATCAGGATCAGATAAGAAAACAAAACATAATGAGCCACTTTTTGCTTTAATAACAACCAATGGTCAGGACCAATGTTACCCTGTCAACAGAAAGGAAAAACTAAACTATGGTTAATGAGGCTTCAGGTATTGGTAGACTTACGCCTTTTATGTTTTAGTTTTGTTACGATAAAGTGAGCTATGAGACAGCAGGGTCACTTAAAAGGAGTTAGAAGTTACTAATGAGCTCATTTGAACCTGTTGTGTATTTGTAAACCAAGACATTTTCATTCAACTATAACAGGGGTCTGCAGCCTTCACTATCAACAGAGCCCAAAGGAGCCATCTTTGGTCCCTCTCCCATTACAGGGAAGCTACTGCAGAGGGGTGGAAGAGCCGCATGTGGCCCCAGAGCTGTGGGTTACAGACCCCTGAACTATAAAATCCAAAATAATTAAATTTCATTTACTATATTTAAGGAATACCTGAGTAGATAAATGTAAAGGCTCATTATGAAAATAAACGTTTCTGTTAAAGTAAAACAGAGTAATAGTCGGCAAACAATCTGTATTGGCATCACCGTCACTTAATACTGTTTTACAAAAAATCCAGCTAGCGATTACCAGCCCGAAGCCCACACAATGCTGGTAATGGCCAGGACTGGACCAGGACAAAAAAAAAAAAAAAAAATCGACCCAGGCAACAATAATATTCTAATACTTTGCATCATACTGGGTTTAAAATGAACATGGGACAATTCTGTTGCCTGTTCTGAATGAAAAGGTTTTTTTTAAACCTGTGTAGGCTAATACATAAGCAAGCATACATTTCAGCACAGCAGAGCTACAGCGGTTGCATACCATTAGGGGAGCAAAACTCACTGTCTGGATCACATCCTGATTTTTGAGTCATGAATGTGATCATTTTTCAGATCAGCAAAAAAAGCTACAGTGCTTCAATAGAGATCGTAATGATACATTACATCACAGCAGACTGTATTACAATCACAAAGTGATACGTAAAGGGCTTTCCAGTTTATTACTTAGATTTTTATTCTTGGTTTTCCAACACTGACTCTACATCAAGAGTTAAGAATTACTTCAAAAAGTAAAAGTAGCAGTAAAACTATTTCACACAATGGTTAAACTTTGCAGTTAATCTGCGATTCACTCGCACGATGAACAGTGGCAGGGGGATCCATACGGATTACGGATCAACTACGGTCTGTTACACTGCTACATATAAACCAAAGTCTTTTTGCGCATCTTTATGAAGGAAGCGCTTAGCCTAATCATTTTAACATTATGATGATAGGATGCAGACCTGAGTCACTCACAGCAATGTGGGCTTAGCCAACACGAATCTTACAAAATAACATTAGCTAGTTAATTTTACAACAGAAGTTGCGACTGCGTTAGAGAACTATGCTAGTTAAAAAAAAAAAAAAAAAAACAATGGAAAAAAAAAATTGCTTATGCTGTCGTACTTGACACTAAGTGACCAGCAGTAGGTGACAGGCTCACTTTATGATAAGATAACAATGGTTATACAGTGGTGTGAAAAAGTGTTGGCCCCCTTCCTGATTTCTTATTTTTTTTGCATGTTTGTCACACTTTAATGTTTC